>JAWQUT010000149.1:737579-763325 GCA_033807755.1 Ellobium chinense | reverse complement strand
AAAAAAAAAAAAACAATACTATAAGCCAAATTTCAGTTCAGTTCAAAACAATCTTAAAGACCTTAGGTCACAGACATGTATAGTGAGGCTAAATTTATTTAACCTAGATTCAGTCAGTTTAAAAGTTAGTGACTGAATGTCTTAACAAAATAATAAACAATCTCTTTGATAACAAACAATATCTTTGTTCAAATCCTATCACAGTTGATCAGCTGCAGCTCTGACTGACTAGGACCAATATATGGCTTATTTCTATTTTTACCTGGTTTCATCACAGTTCATGAATGTATTAAAAATGCTATGATTTCTCTTGTGAAGAATCGCTTCCCTGTGAAGCTAACATGATTTCCACAGATGAAACATCGATGGGGGATATTGCAGGGGTTGAGGTAAGGCTTCCTATGCTCATGGTTGGCGTTGTTCCTTTTGGCTCTGTGCTGTGTACATAGGCTTTACTGGAGGAAGTGAGTTCTGGAAGAGAGTATTTTACAGGGTCGCTCAGTTGAGCGATAGAACCATTGTTCTGCTGGTTGTTATGAGTTGATGCTATGCCACTGTGAACAGGGTATCGAGTTTCAGCAGTGTCAGTTTGTTGTTCACAAGCATTTCTGTCTAAATCCTCATCTCCAGTTTCTTTTGGGGCTTCTACTTCACAAATGAACAAGTCTCCCTCGCCTGCAGAAGTCTGTTTTTCCAGCTGTGATTGCAATTTAGCTGAATCCGATTCCCTAGAGAGCTGTCGTCCTACAGACGAGGAAGAGGCCTGAGAACCATAACTGCTGCATGAAGTTAACACATCCTGTCTGGGCTTTGATGGTGGGTATGTTCCTTGTTGTTCTGAAGTTAATACTGAAACATCTTTTGCACTACTTCCATCGTAATCACTGGTAACTGAACCTCTCTCATTAGACACATCCACCTGGTCCATTCCATCTCCTAGGAGGTTATTCCGGAGAGCACTATAATCTTGTCCTGTGACTTGAATTTGGCCAGGACTTGAGGACAGGCCACTATTCTGACTACTTGTTGAAACTCTTAAACCACTTTCTGATACAGAAATACCAATGCCACCACAGCCTGGTTGATTGGTTGTTTGATCTAAAGAGCTCAGCGTTTCATCAGTTCTGAGATTATCATTCACAAACGCAGAATCAGATGTAGATTGTTTCCTGACATCTGAAATCTGGGGCAGGTTGTCTGATTGAGTCTTTTGACCGTGTGGAGAGTCTGAGGTTGATCCATGACATTCCAGCCCATCATGATCACCACTGGAGTGACTAGTGCTATGCATTTCTGAGTCTTGATGATGGCTTATGTGATCAAGTGAACTTGTATGCTGGTTTAGATGACTATGACTTTCACTGGAAGAAGCGTCCTGCTCGTAGTCTCTGTACCGAGTGTCTATTCTGTGGCACGGGAGTGCTGGCTGATTGGTTGTGGAATTGATATTGCTTAAAGTCGTTGTGGTAATGATCTCGTTGCTTTCTAATGAAGTCTCCAATACTCCAACATTCTGACTAGAGGGTGAATCTGGGGCAACTTCATCATTCGTAGATAACGCCGCACTGTTAGGTGCTGTAATACTGTAGTTTTCAAAACCATCTGGCACATCCCCGTTTAAGTGACTGAAGTAATTCTGGGGATCCAGACTGTTCATTAACGATGAAGGCACAAAACCTGTGCTCTTCTTTGGCTCCCGGTCTGGGATGGTCTCGTCATTGCTGTCAGGGACAGACAACATGCTGTCATCACTTGCCATCTTATGACAAGCACCAATCATACTGGAATCGGATATGAGACTGTTGTCTCCTCTGCCACTGGTATCAACACCACTAGTGTCTTTTTCTCTCTCACTCCCACTACTGACTGTCCGGTGTCTAACTCGGCCCACATCTCCCCGATCACTGGACTCCACTACCATCACATCATAACTGGCTGCTTTCTTCACCTCCAGTTTGAAATCAACACCCAGACTTCGAGTGGAGGCGGTCATGTCCCCACTGAGGGATTTCCTCACACCATTACCCTCCCCTTTCCCTTTCTCTCGGAAACTGCCTCCACGGCTACGACACCCACGATATGACCTGCGACTTATGTTGCTGGCATTTGATGAGCGACTGCCATGGCGACTGAGCCGTTCTGAGGATCTGTTCATGTTCCTTACCAAGTCAGCATTACTCTCGTCTCCAATAGGAGTGTCACTAGGGAACAATGAATGAAAAGCAAAACAAAAGATCAGTTTCAGGATGGCCACAAATTTAACAATGACAACAATCAGTTTATTTACTTATCTGAAAGCTAGTGGTGGGCTGACACCTGAACTTTTAAATATTGCAATACTGAGTTACTTAAATCTGCAAGTATCAAAAGCATTCATTCTATTTCAACTCTGATCCGTAGAGTCAGGTAGGCATTTCAATTTTATCAGTACCTTCTGATACTACTGATATTTTCAATGCTTCCAATACTTTTAGTACCCACATAAATAGCTCAGTTTTGCAATGAGTAAACTGAGGGATCTAGTTTGGTGCTGATGATTGGAAGAGTAACAAAATTAATTTCAATATTTCTAATATCTAGGTTATTTTCATAGCACAGCGACAGTTTGCACTTAGTTCCTCATGATATGAAGTCTAGACAAAAACAAAAACACAAAGAAAAAAAAAATCAAGAAAAGCCCATATATGAACTTGTATAGAGTTATCTATGAGACATGAATGAAATCTGGTGTTAGATAACTGGTGCTGTTGTAAATACCAGTTGTTCTAAGATCATAACCCTTAATGGAGGAAAATGCAACTTTCAGCACTTTATGTGCAGTTTTGCTAAGAAAACTCCCAATGCACCAATGCTGGTGAACTGCGCACCATGTATTCTGCATTACAAAGTGCTGGATGTCCTACTGCTAAATAGCAAGCTTCCCACTCACATTGATCCAATGACAGTCCTGCGCTGCACAGAACGCATATACTGTATGTGCTCTTGCTCCAACGTAATGATGCAGCGCTGTATCTCAGCAATGGTGGCAAAACAGGAGGAGGGATCCTCAATATTTGACCCCAGTCCTTGGACCTTGATGTCAAGTTCTCCAGAATACACAGCCTGGCTGCCACACGTCTCTGCATCATGAAAAGAAAGACAGAACAAAATTTATTTACTGATTTGATCCTGTCTATGTAATGGGTACCTGGCTACTGGCAAAGAAAGTTATTTCCAGGAAGCTGACGATTAATCTTTTTAAAATCACAGCAGCACTGCATGCCATGCTTTTCCAAGGATTGAGAGGGTGCCTAAGAGATCTGATCTTCTAAGGCACTACATGTATATTGTTCGGCTGTGTAAATGGGCCTTGCCCGAATATACAACTCTGTATGCCGCTATCATTATGATCATCCGCAAGACAACCGTAATGCTTATTCAGATTCCTAATTACAAGGTCTTCTCAACTGTCCAAACCCAGCCAATGTAAAACCAACATTTCAGATCTAAATGTCAACCCATCAGATAAAGAAGCTATAAATGCCAGAAGCTAAAAACATTGGGTATATCAATGTGCTGTGACAGGTTTACATCTTTAAGTTGTATTCCTAAATCTACACATAAAAGAGTATCAAGATCACAAGCAAGCTCAACAAATGTCTGCAAGTCATGGTTGGGTTAGATGGGCATGTTTCAAAGAGATCTGAGCAAAACAGAGCTGTTAGTGTTATTCTCACAAACTTGAAATATAATCCCTTGCCAAATGGGCCAGGGTATGACAGTTCAATTATTGTGTTTTAAAATATTATCACTGCAACTCCTTGTGAGCATAGAGACAGCAATGCAGTTAGTTGTCATCGTCTGCATACAAAAGCATTGCGATGCCTGGGGAATGCTGTGATATGGTTAAAAATGCAATTAACAGGATTATATTTAGTAGAGATGACTGCACAAACTATTTAATTTTCCATGTTAACACACTCATAGTTATCAGTTACAGAGTATAAAATTCTACTTGCTTGCTGTGAGACAAAGTAAACAGTGATACTTCTAGGTCAAAATAAAACATCACATTTTTCTTCATGCATGATAGGTACATGTTATTCACACAGGCAAGACTAGATTAGGAGAAAAGTTATCACCAAAACAGAATAGGAAAGAATTTCCAAAATTGTGGATGTCCACTACCCTTCCATATCTAAATATCTTGAGAAGCATTTGAAATCTTTGGAAGCATCAGCTCTCATTCCACGGTAAATCATAAAGGTTCTCTTACAAATTACTGTCCTGACCATATAGTAGATGCAAGAATCATGGAAACAATTACAATCTCAAACAATATGTCACTAATAATGAATTCCAAAAACTGTACAACTGCACATATCTGCCATGCAATGACAATACACTGCATAATTCTGTCTAGGTGTCTTAAGGTGTTTTGTCATTGCACAGTGACTGTCACCTGCAGCTTAAGTTCTACCATTAAAATGAATACACAAGGAAAACTAACATCACTAGGCAGATCTATTCTAAGTACATGATGTGCAACTGACACAGTACGGCTGTAAACCTATAATCATGTTGTGTAAGATGTTGCAGGACAGTGATCAGTATGGAAAACCTATAGTGTCAAAAGACACTAACAAAGCACTTAACCAAATCCATCAAACTGAACCCTGTGAGTCTGGCTAGCTGGCTTAAAGCCATGAAACTTTTAAAGGTTATAGAAAAAATTAATACTTTCAGTGCGATGGTCCGTGTGATGAATCTGCATGATGGTCAAATATGGTTGATGTGTTGGCAACCACTGCCAGAGAAACCTGGCAGATCATGATATGCTCTGGCCTATCTTCTTTCACAATAGTTTCGTATTTTTTTCATGCTAAATAAAGTAATAAAAATATTTGTATTTGTAAAAATAGGCAAATATGTCTAAATTCTCACAATTTTAAGAATGCTTTTTCAAAACAAAACAAAACAAAGCAAAAACAAAAAAAGTCAGCACTTAGTGACTTAAGCTACCCTATGACAAATGTGGCTCTCAGAAACAGAATAAATCAATATTGGGAAAAAAAAAGCAACAATGGGTCTACCATTAGCAGTGTACGATTCCAATCACTCTGAAACAGTATGTGTGAAATTCAAAGATCAGATAGTGAAGAGAATCTTGAGCCTTCATCTGATCTCATAAGGTAAAAATCCTTAGGAAAGACCTGAAGAGCCAAGTGACAGAAGAGTGAAGATAAATCCACCAAATGGGGAAATAAAATACAACCCTAGACAAGTATTAAATCTTGAGATAAAAAAGTGGTGAAGAAAAAGTGAATTTCTTGACAAATAATCATATCTGAAAGCACACAAAGGCACAAAAGAGGGAAAGAAATTTCGTGAACATGTATGGATACAAAATGACATAAAAGTGAGGAAGAAATAGAAAATTACTACATGTAATTATTGCATAAAGACAGAAAAAGAATAACACGGAGAAGAAACAGCAAAAGTGTGAGCGATTATCATTCCTGTAAATGTACACATATCTGTATATAAGTAACTCTGTAAGTTAACCAAAAGGTATGTTGTTACAAATTTCTCTGAACTTCATCTGTGTGGAATACAGCATCATTATGTTAACGGAGGCTGTATTTCCACTGTCATATGCATGCCAACTATCTACATATTGGGGCAAGTTTACAGAAGGAAAAACTGTGTTAAATTGATAAAAGCTTTATTCCTTGTGGCTTGTGTATGGAACCATCAGTTGTCATTAAAACATCTGTGCTGATGATGTTATCACTGATGCCAAACAGTGCGTACAATCAAACAGTCTGATGTAGATAGCCGGTGTGCATATTAACCTGAATGGATAATTGGCTGTGCATGAGATACAGTTTTGTGACTGTTTTAACAGACATTATCTCTAGCATGGTTATGTAAAAAAACTTAAGGATACTATGACAGAATCCGAGGTAAGATTTTATGACCAGTGTGATTTCTTTTGACACATTTCGGCTCATTGTTGAAGACACTAATGAGTGATGTATCAATGTCTTACCGTCAAACTTATGAAATGAAAATAAAATTTAAAAAATTGTAGATAACAAGTGTGCATATGACACTAATGATATGATACCTGAAGACTCAAGAAATGAAGAAGACATTGTGTGCATTTCTAGACAATCCCAGTTTGTAAACACACAGTAAGGAAGGGAAGATTCTGCTGATACAATGATTTAACATAGCACATGAAAATGCTACGACAGAGGATACGCAAAGTGAATTCAGGAATGCTGAAAAACGTATGTATAAATCTTTTTTTTTTTTTTTTGTATGTATAAATCTTAATTTTTTTTAAAGATATACTTTACAGCAGTGTAAACTACGTGGAAATGGTATTCGTGCACATATAAAGCTGGCCAAATTTTTGTCTTTATTTATGTGTTAATATCAAAGGGTCTCCTTTGAGGAAAGAAAATCCTCACAGACATTGGGGCAGCTTTACCTCACACTGCCAAAAAGCCTTCCGAATCATTATTAATTCAAATTTCCACTTACTTTTTGTCTCTCCCACCAAAATAAGAAAGAGTCTTTGGTAACAGTTGCTGCAAAACCACACTTAATGAAACGCTGCCATTTATTAGCAGCATTTCATGTTGAGAATTTCTTTACAGGTTTCTGTAAATGTTATATAATACACTTTGCAAAACAATTTTAGCAGTTTGTTCCACAAGATACTAAATAAATATCTATATCATAGGACAGCTTGAGTCTTTTTGAATTTACATCAAATTTTAACTATTTTGCCACTAAGGACAAACAATATAAGTTAATGGAGTAGAACAGCATTTAAAATTTGCAGCCTTTAATCCTCCCATTCCATCCTAAAACAAAAAAATTGAAGCAGAACAAAACAAAAAATTTAGGGGTCATAACCCAGGTGTGACCCAGTCTCTTTTGACTGTAAATAAATTGTTAGGGAACCTCTTCCTTGTATAGTATTCTGCTGTTCTGATCTTAAACATAAAAAAAAGACTCTTTTAACTGACAGTCAATCTGCAGCCACAATGGTATCAAAGAATTTGTTTCTTACAAATAAAAGTTAACAATGTAATCTTTCTAGTCTGCTGTCTTAAACGCAAAAGTAAGAAATTCTTCACCTTTTAGAAAATCATGCACAAGCAGGCTACCGCATTCCCACAGAAGCCGACTTAATCCGAGCGAATTACCAATCATGACAAAGACATCAGGAGGAGGTAGAATAGCAGGGTTGCCAGCCAAACTCATTTTGATAGATTTTGTTATCAGTGATAAATATTACCTTCAGCATAATGTGTAATTATGTTTCTTATATATATCAAGTGTGAAAGCAAATTTTCCAAGGCGGAGAAATTAAATACCATCTTATCTAACTTATCTCAACTTCAGATTTTAAGCCAAGTAAATAAAAGATATTCTGAATTTCATTTGTGCAACTAAATCCACACACACTTTTTTGCCATTCGTTTTGTGATCATTTACCCAGAACTGGTTTAAAATCATAAATGGTCTTTTTGTTGCAATTGGGTAATATGCATACTTCCAACAATCATGAATAGAAAAGGGGAATGCCCCTGAACACAAGTCTGATAACTCTTTGGGTCTTCAGTTTTGTGGGAATTGTGGAAACATTGGTCAATCCTTATCAATCCTTAAAAACATACTGCTACAGTTTTTACAGATGGAAATACCTGATGGGTTCCAAGTCAAAGCATATTATGAGGTTAGTCTTCACACTGCATGTGTAATGAGTAGATGATGTCAGATTACTATGATCATAAAGCTCTTGGCTTGATGAAGATAATTCAGCAAAATCAGTATTTCACCGCAGTCATTTCATTTTGGTCTACTCCTCTAACCTTGTTACAGAGAAAAAGAATGAAATGGGATTAGTCACACAGTTTGTCACAAAGCCAGTGTTTCCATTAGACCATGCAATTGCATGACTGGTCCCTAAAATTTCAAAATCCCCCCTAAAAATACATTCAACGTGGGCTGATCTCCCCTTGTTTCCTGCACTTCAAAGTTTGTGTTACTTAAGGAAAACTTAAAATCCCTCTGAAAATCTGCAAATGTCCTCTCAAATTTATGACAGGAAAGGAATGTCTGCCTTGCCTCATATGACCTGGAGAAAACACAGCAAAACCATTTGTTTGTTTTTTTTATGAAAAATTTTGTTATGAACTTCAGTCTGGCAACCTTGCATCAGCAGCTGTAGTAAAAAGCCACAGAACTGACAAAAAGGAAACTAAATGGTATAACAGACTAGCTAGTTATCGGACTGGGAGAAACAGTGATGACAAATGAAGTATACAGGTTTACAACATCAATCTTACCATCATACTCAACATCATCTTCATCAACAAAGCCTGTGAAAAAATGGGTTGCCATTTACCAGACATATGGGTGGCAGCCACCAGTTTTTAGTCAGTGTGGTGACTTTATGTGTACTTACTATGCTACTAATTTTATCATATGGTCTTAGAGCTGAAGATCTGAGGGAAAAAAAACAACTAGCAGAAAATGTGGCTGTTGTGACTGGTCCCCATCTCTCTGCCTGAGGCTTGTCTCAACGCTACCAATGTTTAATAATACAACTATTATTCAGGGCAAGGAGAGGTTTTAATAAAATGTATCCTTTGGAAGAATGACAGCAGTTCATTATCTGCAGTGGAGACATTCAATAGCGTATGAGATGCCACCAGAGTACGAGAGGCAAGCTTAAGTCCAGTGATACAAGAGTCATCTTGTAAATCCATATATCCAACCGCTGCTAATTGATCTCAAGCAAAGATTTTTGCAATTTTCATAATGACCTTTCTGATTCTGAATTGTACTTCTACTTCTGTCTTTTGTGTTGTTTCAGGGTAAGAAATTTTGTGGTGGATGTTAAAAGTTAACCTCATCCTTATTTTGCTGGCCACATGGTGAATACATACAGAATATGTATGCAGCTTTGGCATATTAACTGGTAGAGAATATGTAGAGATTCTTAAGTCTCTCTTGATTACAACATTCCAAATATGACAAACCCAGAATGCATTCCAAGCAGCAGGGATGGAACCAGGTCATGGAAAGAAAAAAAAAACCTGAATGAAAATTTGTGCTCAGATACAGTGGTTTTAATAAGAGATTTCATAAATGGTCGTAATGGTACTCATTTATTGGTCGTTCTATGGAATTGTCCTGTCAGCTACCACAAGATAAAAGTTTATTCTGTGAAAAGGCAGCCATCTATCAGCTGAACAAGTTTATGTGAAAGTGCACTGGCATTTGTTTACTGTAAGTTTTTTTTCTATGACAATCTCCATAGACTGGTCACAATCTAGTCTTACTTAAGTCAATTCCATCCCTGTAGCAGAGAAACAGACACACCTGCCACGTACAGTCTACTACCTTATGATATCTGAGACATTTTCTATCTAGCTTGATCAACATGCACAAGCTGACCAGCCCCTCACTAACCAGTGAATAATCTAAGATAACACAAAAGAAGCTTTTGCCAACCTGTGAACAGCCTGATGAGGAAAGCATTTCAAGACTATTGAAGTTCCAAACTTTATTACTTTACCAGACTCATAAGCTACTAGAGGGTCTGATACACTGATGTGGTTCTGGTCAATAGCTGCTTTATTTTCTATACATTCGAGTGGCAAATACCCCAAGACCTATGGAGTTGGCAGAAGTAAGTGCCTCCTTCATGCCAGTGTAAATCAAACAAATCTTTTAAATAATATGTAAACCACAATGACAGGAATAAAAGGCACTGCTTCTTATTTCCAGGCATAAACTACTAATGCTGGGCATACTTCATCCAATGTCTTACCCTCAACAACAAAGTTCATGCATGCCAGATGACCGAACATCAATAGTTTTTATCCCCATCCACAAAATATTTTTACAGTTTGGCAAAGCTCAGGCCAGTTTTTTCTTGCTGTAATCATTTTCAGAAAATGTTCTCCCTTCAAACCCCAGACAAGATAACATGCGCAAAGTGCACACGCCCCACTCCCATGCACTCACACCACATCAAGGCTGGAAGACATTATAATCTCACAGCTTAGAGTGATGAAGCAAGAAAGATTTCAAGGCAGAAGATTTCACATTTACTGTTTTCTTCCATCACATTTCAGCATAAGGAATTTTGTGCCTCTCTTCCTTAGGACTTTATCAAAATGAATACCCTCATATGGAAAATTCTGATGAATTATTATTCACAAGCATCACTGAATATTCATATATATAAACTGCTCCAAGTCTCACTGAATCACCATGAATAGATCTGTTAAATCTTGCAAGAGATACTGGGGCAGGAAGAAGAGGAGGGAGGAGGACGCAATGGAGAAGTGGCATATCTGAAGATAACTGGCATCTCCTAGTAGCCCACTATCCTAAAATTCACTCTGAAAGATTTGCAAAAGAAACACAAGGCCGAGAGACAAACACAGTGTTCAAAGTTAGAATTGCCACAGTGGCATCATTTCACTCCACTCCAAGAACTCCCACAACCAAAGACTTCTACATGCTATCAACTACATTCCAAATCATCCTTACTAGCACACCTTTGTTTGCAATTATGATGCTGAAACATAAACAAAACCAAAGTTATAGAGAAAGAACTTATATTGATAATTTCCTATGTATATTTTCATGATACACTTCTGTTTTCAGTTATGAGTTGAAACGCAAGCCTATTTGAATGTAAAAAGAATGAGCTCAGACTTGCTTTTTCTCTGTGTTTATTGTTTATAAACATAAATGCCACAGACAAAGTGAAAAATTCAAATTTAGTCTAACCTGACAAATTTTCAACTTCAACGCCCACAGTCCTGGCACATTTCCATATTTCTTCTTTTAGATAATTCAGTTAGGATAAATCAACAAGAGTTAAAATCAAATATGCCTGTCTTCAGTCATGGTAGACGAAGGGCAACCTTTTAATATTGTTTGAATGCAAACAGCTGAGCTTTTTACACTGACTATAAAAGTTTGAAGTCCCACACATCAGCAGTAGTATAGGAATAAAAGAAATCACTACATACAGTAACACATGAAATGATGAATCAGAACCATCACCCAGGTTCTGCTGCCCCTCCACTGAGAATCAATGGAAGATGACAACCCTTGAATCCCTGATTCAATACATATAATGAGATCTTCCCCCATGTTAATCATATTATGCCCCCGACGTCCAGTGCTGACTCTCTAAGTTATGTTGATGTTAAATAAGATTAATAATTTTATTAATCATGCTCAGACCATACTGTATGGTATACAGGTAGTCAAAATAACACTTAACAAATGTAAGATGACTTCCAGCAACAGTGATAAACAGAGCATGGTGTCATCACTCTAAACCAAATAGAAACCCTCCACAGCACTGCTAGTAAAAGTAAAGCCGCATTGCCGCCATTCTGACCAGAAAAAAATTGGCTACCTCAGAAGTTAGATTTCTCGGGTTCAGTTCCCAAGCACCATGCAATGGTCCTTGTAAAACTGACAGACTTAAATAATTTGGCCAAACACGCTTCTCTGCAATATCAGCACTGAGACATCTGCTTGTGTCTGCTCATTCTCCACCTGTTACTAAGTGCTCCACTTCCATCTCGTACCACTACAGCAGTGAAACATGGAATCATGTCCTTCAGGATTGTACTCTCCGCATAACAGCATTGGATAAATAGCTGAAAAAAAATCTAACCTCCAAGCCTTATGGCAGTAAGGCAGACTTATAGCTGACTTACATGTTCTTAAACCACAAAACCAGCTAAATGATGGATGAGTGTATTGAGCACTCAAGTTATTTACCATGCCCAAGAGATTTTATAATGACAATTTCAACTCATTAGGTACCTTGCAAAGCATCCAGTTTCTCTATCCCTGTGAGGAACAAGGAGTGAATCTTCTCCACCTCCCTGTCTGAGTCTATGTCTGCTTGGATGTCAGTCAGAGGAAGACCACCTGTCACTGGTTTGCAACCAGACTTTGCAGGGTCTGTTGACTTGCAGCTGAGCAAATGAATGAAAGAGTGACTGCATGAACAAACAGACAGACTGGCTTAGGAAAGGACAAGAACAAATTCACAAATGAACAAAATGATGGGATGGGATGGGATGAGAGATGAGATGAGATGAGACGAGACGAGACGAGACGAGACGAGACGAGACGAGATGAGATGAGATGAGATGAGAGAGGAGAGGAGAGGAGAGGACAGAAGAGAAGAGAAGGGGAAGAGAAGAGAAGAGGAAGAGAAGAGGAAGAGAAGAGAAGAGAAGGGGAAGAGAAGAGAAGAGGAAGAGAAGAGGAAGAGAAGAGAAGAGAAGAGAAGAGAGAAGAGAAAAGAGAAGAGAAGAGAAGAGAAGAGAAGAGAAGAGAAGAGAAGAGAAGAGAAGAGAAGAGAGAAGAGAAGAGAAGAGAAAAGAGAAGAGAAGAGAAGAGAAGGAGCAATTGACAGAAGAAGAAAAGCAGGCACAAAAAAGTGAAGAGGAATGGAGATGAAGCAATAGATAGAAGAAGAAAAGCAGACAGTAGACACAAAGGATGGACGGAGGGAATGGGAGTGGGGATGGAGCAATGGATTGAAGATGAAAAGCAGGCACAAGTTATGGCGGAATGGGGGACAGACGAATGGAGGAAGTGAGATAGAAAAGAAGAAAGGAGGAACACAGAGTTTCCTGAGTGACATGACTTTGTTATCGTAAAAACCCTCTCAAAAAAAAAAAAAAAAAGAAAGGCATTTCAAGTTCCCTCCCACACTTAGAAATTGACAAGATTATCAACTGTCTGACATCTCAGTACTTTTAATTAATGAATTTTGTAGCTTCCATGCATAAACCTGTGAAATTTAGAGAACGGTACCTACAAATGAAGTTTTAAGACAAAAAGATAAGAACACCTAACTGAAACAACATTTACCTTACATATTCCCATGTGTTTACTGAAACTTCCACAATTTTAAGGTTGATAAATGCGTCATTATCTGTACACTACTGTACAGTCTTGACAAGACCCGTTTTGTTTTCCAAATTGCGGTGCTAATGAAGTTTTGAATGGGGCCACCAAAGGAGTCTTCCAAGACATAAGCTTGAATCTTGACAACTGGTCTTACCATAACCAATGATTGTTGACAAAAGCAGCTGGATGGTAATCTTTCAGTCTGTGCTTGTTGCTCTTACAAATTTTCATCAGAATGTCCAACCTGCAGTTGTCACAGATGCAAACTTAATGAATAAACAAAGATAAAGTTCTAGATGGCAGAAAATATTCTGAAAACTAACATGCTTTAATGAGATGCATTTCAAACAAATTTCCAGTTCCTTGGTCATATCACATCATGTTCCCTAGTAGAGTTGGACAAACAAAATCACATCTGCTTAAGATAAACCAACAGTGTCACATTTTTGGGTCACTAATCATATACACTGTGCGCCATCACTTGAAGAAATGGCATACGGCTGACTGAACTGAACGAACAACAAATCATGTCAGCACTTGGCATATATCTGCAGGCATAATCAGTGGTTTTCTAATCTGTTTTCTATACAAGTCTTTCCTACAAGATTTGAGCAGTTTCTACTATACCAAGCTTTCCTCATGTTTTGGAGTTACTTGTTGCTTGTTTTGGAAACAACATCATAACACTTCGGACAGCTCCATCACTTAATCTGACCCCTGGTTCAGAACCAAGCAGAGTCGTTCTACTAATTGTCCTTATTGTTGTCTGATTGAGAATCTTTCTTGTGCTTCCTGCAAGGTTTGCAACTTCTGTCTTATCCTCTATATCCAGCCATTTCCATTCACTTCAGGTGGTGATGTTCTGTCCCTTTTTGTTTTCTTCCTCCCTTGGTTTGCCATTCCAAGAATTTTCAAATACTTGTAAAATACCTACTGTTGTATCAGGGATATACTCACTAAAACCCTCACAAAACTAGTTCCTGTAGGCCAAATGAAAACACATATTCTGTAAAGAGAGACAGGTTACAAATTTCTCACAAAGTTGATTAACAGTGGTTATACAGTACCATTCTTTCTCTTCCACACAGTTGCTGGCTTGAATATACAGGGCTCTCTGAGCATGCACCACTTGAAACATCTGAAATCACATTGTCAAAAATAGCATTCATTACAAGACTACCCAGGCCCTACTCTTCACATACCTAACAGCAAATACATTTTAGATCCGGTGTACAACTTCCAAATCAATGCATGTTTAGGAAGACCACTATATCCCAAAATTTAACACCTTCCCTCTCCCACCCCCTAAAATAATGCCATGAGAATCAGTAACTCTTCGCAAGGACAAGCATATGCAAGAAAATCAGATCACAAAATAAAACAGCCTAAATAATTCTAGAGACCACACTAGTAAAGCCATTTCTGATGTACAATGTTATGCTGTTAAATGTGCTCATGATTGGTTGATTGATTGGCGGACTGGTTGGTTGATAAGTTGACTGACTGATGGAAGAGCAGATAGACTGGCTGAAGTAAATTTTTGGTTCAATGTTAGATCTATCCTATTATTTGTAAGTTATTAATGTATGCTCACAGATCACAACGTTGTCTGGGCATTTTTATCAATAAACTTGTTTAACCTTGTTAACAAAAGTTTCAGTGGAACAGCTAATTTCATGTTAGGTGTGGCTTTACAGTGTACCTTAAATCTCATACTTCAAACTTCAATCCAGATAAGATTTTGCAATCAGCATCACTTCATCATAGTTCCACTATAGCATGGAAAGAAGTGACTAAACAAGGGTGGAAATCATGTCAAGCTGTTATTTTGATTCTTATGGAGATTTTCAAAAAATACTGTGATAAAGCTAAGATTATGCTTTAAGCAAGTCAGCTCTTCTTGGTCACTGCTCTTCATACAATATTTCTGCCAGATGTTAAGACCTTATTTGACCACTTACCATTCTCCCTTAACTATAAATGGCAATTCACCACAGTTTTTATACACTAACTGCACCAAAACTTACATATTTCATTTTGAATGATTCCTCCTCCAATCTTTCAACAGCAAGTATGTCTGTTATAGGAATCTCAAACAACTGATGCTTGTCAGCTGAAAAATCAAGACAACGATACCCTGAGTTGCTTTTTACAATAAATGATCCAAGAATACTGCTGTTTTATGGAAGAAGTCAACTGTATATGTGCCTTTGCTAGGTCTGAGAAACTGCATTTGAAAGAATGGTGCAGAGGTCTATTACCTATAGTCATGAAAAACATGCAAGTGAAACCTTCATATCACCACACATAAATAAACTGTTGTAAGTCCTAAAAATCAGTTGAGGACTTGGGACAGAATTAATACCAGGCAGCAGTATGCAAACCAAGACAGAAAAAAAAGCCTCACAACTGACTGTTTGTTTTCATTGTGGTTACAAAGAAGTATGGTCCTCCATGACAATTTATGCTTGCTTTCCTCCGATAAAACAGCAGAACAGCCTGCTTAATTTTACATCAGTTAAGAGTAAGAAATCTGTACATGAAAACTTGTGGGTTTATGCTGTAGGTGTCTTGGGAAAGCATTTCATTCACAATTTGCTTGGTCCACCCATCTTAAAATGGACACCTGGCTAAGGCAAGAGAAGATACTGCAAGTTACCCAAAACCTATATCTACTCATTTACTACAGAAACACTTACTGGAACTCTCCCTGCAACTTTTTCTGTCTTTTCAAATGTTTGACGAATTGTATTTGACCACATGGAGTCAGAAAATAAAGTATATCAAGAAAGATTCCACCCATCTCCTCATGCCCCAAATCAACTTCTCAGAACGATCAGGCCGAGCAAGACCAATCAAACGTAACAGAGATAGATACCATCCTTCATTCCTGATATCAGCTGTTCATTTGCAATGATATATCTATGAACGAAGTGGATCTGTGCAAGTGCATGTGTGTGTGTGTGTGTGCATGTGTTGGTCTTGGATTAAGATATTAAGTTGTTAATCTGTGTATTATGTATAAAGGTAAACAAGACAATATGCCATTAAGGACAATAAAATTGTATTGTATTTTATCTTATCTTATCTTACAGACCCATATTTTTCACATCTTTTAGAGCCATTACAAGTTTTCCAGTGCTGCTGACATAGTTCATCTAACTGGGAGGCCCTGTTAATAACGAGATAGTTATTTTGCCTGATTTACCTCTGCTCTTAGAATATGATAATGACTGGTTGGTCAGCCTAAAAAATCTCTTCTTGAAATTTTTCAGCCCAAATCTTTTCCTGCCTTGTGCTCGTTTGATTAAGAACCTGAGGAAAGAAGTATAAAGGTAAATTATATATATTATATACAATCATCAGCTGAAATGGCACTTTGTACAACAACATTTTGTACTTTCACAAATGACACACTAAAACAGGACAAGATACAAGTTCCAAATATGCCTCACATATGCAAAAAACTCATGCAAAACACAACTCACAGACTTTATTTTAAAACACTCATCAAACCCTTGAGGATGTGCGAATAAGTAAGAGGGAGGAAGAAAGAAAGATGGAACGGGAGAGAGACAGCGAGAGAGAGAGAGAGAGAGAGGGAGGGGTAATGCAGGAAAAAAAACAAAAAAGCTGGTAGAGAGGGAAAGCTGAAGAGAAAGTGAAGGAAGGATGCAAGCAGTAGATGACTCATCATACTACTTGTACATACTGTAAATTTTTAATCACCCAAAATTCAAGATCCAGACAACAGCATAGAGTTTCTAACTGTTGTGGTAAGAAAGGCAGACATGTCAAAAGAACAAGTGCAGACTGACATGATCCCCCATCACACATACTCATCATTTCTATCCCCTGTCCCTAATTTTTCATCCCCCCNACCCCCCCCCCCCCCCCCCCACACACACACAAAACAACAACACTCCTCATCTCAGCAGAGCTTACATCTGTCATGATAGTATATGAACGTAGTCAGTGCTTAGTGCAATAACATACATAAAATATTCAACAAATAACAGTACGAATCTCCCCATCATTAAAGGGAGACTGAAAGGTAAGAAGTAAAAATGATGTATGGATAGGGACTTACAATGTATGCAGTAGGCGTAAACAGAAGCATCGGGGTTGAAAAAAATGTACTGAAAAGTATCTATACTAAATACAATCATTCTTAATAAGCATGATGATATCTCCAATCTTCTACTCATTTTAGAGATTCTAGCAGAACTTTTGGCATCATAATCTTGACTCACCCTTCCTTGAGAACAATAGGTGCTTCGATACCCTTGAAGTGAGAGCCTGAGCTTGATGATATGATGTCCAAAAACTGAGGGATAAGACCAAAACAACCTTATTTTAAACATTAATAACACATGTAAAAGTTCCTCTTAACTGGGGCAGAGGCACAGTGATTATAGAATTGAAAGAAAGTGGTAAGCACACCAGTATTCTAGACTACTTCCTACTGCACTTCACTAAGCACCTAAGCTTGTCTTATCTTGGCTTTAATCAGTCAGATCTGGTCACTTGTTAAACACTGTTTGTCGAGTTCAAAAATATTTGCCTCTTTCTTCCATATGTTTATGTGCTGTGATTTATTTTTCTATGTGTGGGGTGTGGTCTATTGGAAAAGGTATATTATCAATATGATTTCCGAAAAAAAATAAAACAGAGAGAGAAATAACTGGTATCATGCCAGCTTAAAATAATTTATTACTAGTCAGGCAACATTGTGAAGGAAAACCCCAACGTTGCCTCTTCAATATAAAGCAATACACCAAACCAAACCATAAGATTGACCCATTCCAACCATCACTTTGGAACTTTCAAGGTGTTACAGATACCATCATATTAAGGGTCTCTGCAATGTTCATTATGTACATCTACAAATGCAGCCTGGCTTACCATTTTGATATCTGTCCGAGCTGATTTAGGAAACATCTCAAAGAGTGGGACCATGTATTCCTCCCTAGCTGTGATGTTGTTCTGAGGAGGTAGCAACGCAAAGCAGAGATAACATACAGCTGTCTTGAGTTCTGCATGGTTTACAGATTTTTAAGCCTATATTTTCACAAGCACATCAAAATGAAATCAGATACATAAACTAGTGGGGAAACAAAAGCCCTCCACCCCCCCCCCNAAAATTTAAAAAAAAAAAATCAAAATTCACAAGAATTTAAAATTCCAAGTCACAAATTAATTCCCCAATGCCTTTTGTTCTGATCTCATTACCAAAATTCTGGAATGAACAGGTGTGATTCCCAGTTCATCCTCAAACAAAAAACTATTCCCCAGCAGCCATTGTTCCTTCACATGTATAACAGTACTCACCGATTTTGAACTGACCAGATTCACCAGACCTGAGATGCCTTTAGATATGAGTGTGAAGGTTCTTTGTACATATGCGTCCTAAGGGAAGAAACAGGCACATTTCTTATTCAGGGGGTTAAGTTTTTGAACAATGCACACTGCACTGTACTTTTGTAGATTTTGAAGCTCCAGCAAATTTTGTGGGCAATAATTCAGGACACTTAAGCAGGGGTGGAGTTAGAAGAAAAAAGCAGGCTTGGAACAGTCCCTAGGAACTATCTCATGGGTGTTTTCTCTTTTTTAATCCTTTCCCTAGCCCTATACCATGCTCTAAGCATAAGTGTCTTGTAATTCTGTACATCACGGAAATCACATTATCATATGTATACAGTGCCAATGTTAGGCAGCCTAAGTCAGTTTTGAGTTAAGAGATAGGTTTCTACACGATTTAAGATTAACATCATGAGACTCTCCCAAGGGTAATTTCTGATGGTAAGGGGCACAAGTCGAACATCATAAGTCCAGCAAAAGTCAAGAAGATGACACACCCCCAAACTTATGCATCCTAACTGGAAGAGGGGGATAGAGTGCAATGTGCATTTGGAATCCTCTACTAAGTTTTATCAATTGCTTGAAGGGAATGTCAAATTATCATTTTACATTACATGTTAATAGAAACAGACTAGACACTGTCCACAAACACAATGGAAAACAGTAACCCTACTACTGTATTACTTTTACAGTGAAGGACTCTTCAATGGAGGATGCGTAAGCCTCAATCTATTGGTAGAATGGAGTGAAACTGTTCAGAGAGCAAAAACATAAGGACTATCTGATCCCACTAAATTTTCTCTCTTTTTTTTTTATCTTTCAGACAGTATGATTTAATGCTTCTGGTCTGCCACTGGACTTCTATCAGAGTACTGTCTCAGCTGACCCGTCCTATGTGGCAACCGAAAAAGTTGTGAAAAATGAAAGAAAATCCAACAACACAGGACTTGATAGTTATTACATATCTAGATTTGGCTATGCTCCTCTCCAGGGTGAAAAAAAAACCAAGGACTGAATTTCTTATACAACTTCCTAAGATAACTCGATTCATTCTTTCTTAATAGCAATTTCATATTTTGCCTAAGAATTTACTAAGAATAGTATTCTGATCCATGCATATTTGATCATGTGATCCTATCGTGCCAGCTAAAATTGTATCACCCCTTCACCTGAAATATGTATTACTCACTGGGATGTCTGAGTGTAAATCAAACAGATTTGGTCCCATGATGGCTGCCGTGAAGAAGCGGAGGAAGATGAAACTGGTGACAGCATGGTAGCGAACTGCAAAATTATCTGGAGAGGAGAAAAACAGTATTAACAACTATAAGATATTATTACGTAATTATACACAGAACTGACAATGAAACATGTACAATTCTAAATTTTTTTTGCTGGGTTCATGGGGTGAAGATGTTTTTCCTGCATATAATTTTTTAATGAATTTCTGACATTTTTCCCACAGCAAAGCGATATAGCCAGAGGCTGCTTTACTTGAAGTTAACAGTAATGTCAATGAATGCATAACTCACGTAAAAATAAACTTGTGAGAGTGGTGAAGCAGCTGCAGAGTCATTCAGATCCTGAGTTCTTTTTGAGTTAGTTTGTGAATAGAAAGTGGTGTGAATGTGACCATGCACATTACTGTCATTGTCATGTGAGTGAGATGTATTGGCTGTCATGCTATCAGTTTTACTTGCCCATCTTTATTGAATTTCTAATGGGTAAAAAAAACTTTCTTGATGGTATCTTTTTCACTTACCTGGATTAAAGGGTACTGCTCGAGATTTGTGTGTAAAATGGGCATCAGGGAAGAAATGACCAGAGCTCACTATGCCCAAAGGCAGTAAATTTCTAATGGGTGGTAAAACTAACTATCATTTCTTTTGCTTACCTGGATAATTGAGCATTGCTCGAGATTTGAGCGTGGAGAAGACGTCTCTCATGACAGAAGGGCAGACTAGGCCAGAGCTCACTATGGTGTTCAGGGCATCATTGACATAGGTGTGCAAGTTTGTCTAAGTGACAGAGATAAGCAGGTGAAATGCATCAATTATACAGTGGAATCTCATGAACGCATATTTCATCAGAGCAGTTCATAAGTTTTAATTTATGAGGCTTTATCTCATGAGTAATGTCGAAATTAAAAAACTGTGTGACTCTGGACCAGAGAAGTATGACAGGTGTGAAGGTTTCCTTAGTGAATGAGATGATCTTGTTTGGTCCTAGTTTATAAGATAATGACTAGTCCTCAGACAGCCTCTCAAGACTTAACATGATTCCTTCTTCTTCTCCTGTACACTTTTTTCCGACTACACCAACTAACTTGTCTTGATAATGTAAACTTCAGTTTTCTTTAGGATTTGTGATGACTCCTATCCAAGTCTGTTTCAGGGAGGTTTCTATTTCTTCTTTGATGCTCTGGATTCTTGCACTCCTGCAGACCATACCTTGCTGCTTCATTTGCACTGCCCTGCGTGCAGTCAGGGCATTTTTTCAATTCCAAATCTGCTGTGCATGTGATTACTCAGCTTTAACATGACAAAAAAAGATTACAGTGTATCATTCCCAATGACATGCTGACAGGGCTAAGTCTGCAGAACTCTCTGGAGCCTCATTAATATTTCTGATCTCAAGGTTGCTTTTCAGCTAATATCTCATGAACATAATGTTATATGAATCTTTCAGGGCTGAACAAATCATATGTGGCACAGCCTCAAGTACCTGCTGTCTACGCTTTGTTCTCTTCACACTACAATAATATTCATGTGGATATAGTCCATTTTATAATGGGGTTATTTTCCATATTTATTTAATTACACTGACTCATTGTTGAAAGAAAATTGAAATAACACTTCCTACCCTCATGTCACCTATGAATTCAGTTATCTGAGAAAGGCTCATTTGCTCAAGTACCTAAACCGCTACTTTTTCTCACTGTCTTTACTACACATTTATATACACTCATCCCTGACAAAAGTATCCACCATTTCTACCTCTTACAACTCACATTCACTCATTCTCTCACTAGCTCCTATCACTTATTCCCAAACTTTCTCAGATTTGTTTATTCAACCTTTCATATACACTCACCAAGTTGCTTGCCAAATCTTCACCTTCTTTCAAGCGAGTAGGGTCTATCTCACATGGCTTAGCCTCTGTAACAACCTGTGGCGCAGGTAATAAGAAATAGACAATATGAATATCAATATTAGTAATGATAAAACAGGATAGTAGTAAAAATTTTGGGTTACATTCATCATAAAAGCAAAACAGCAAAAAAAAAAAAAAAACAGACAAAAAAGAGAGTGAGAGAGAAAGAAAGAGAGAGCAGGGAGGATAAGATTCTAGTCTTAAAGGGTAATGAAAGTCTGAAATGGACCTTGTCTTCTCTCCTTATATCACAATGTCCTTTCAACAGTTTTCTGTGAATTTATGTAAAGTAACCAAAGTTTACTGCAACATGCCAATGGCATGGGAACATAACAAATATGCCAAAAATAAAATCTGGCAATATGCCAGAGACATACCTGCATAAAGCAGGGAATCTTAAGATATTGTCTTACAACTCCTTTTGCACAAGTTTGACTTGTCTACTTGAACAAGTCAGTTGAGAGATATATTGAAGACTCTACTAGAGCTAAACGCTGTGACACAGTACATCTTACTTTTGTCATGGTTTACGCAAACCATGTTTTGGAATATGAGACATACAAGCTTTAAAAAAACACCTTTATCATACCCTCCACTGAATTGCATTTTCTTTTTTTTTTTTTAAGAATGAGGTTGCCTATATAAAATGGAAATGATGGTAACAAGGCCATACCTGGACTATGAATGACTTAAGTGTGTCATGCAAGTAAGGCATCCCCATCAGCTTCATGAGTTCATCCACCATCTTGGTGAGCAGACTGTTCCCTCTGAATAATGTGTTGGGATCACTGGGACAAGATGGAGCAATCAGGTGAAAAATACATGTACAGTACATATGATCACTGTTCCATGAAATGGCTTTAGTCACTTTTCACACTTCTAAGAGAGTGGAGGGGAAACACTATGGCAAGCCCAAAAGGAGTCAGTATGTATCTTTGGAATTGCAACTTTGGCTGGATAATATTAGCACATTTTATTTTTTTTTGACATAAAAACATAGACCTTAATATCGTGCCAGACAAGCGAATGCTGTTTGTTCTGCAAGTCAAAAGGACATTTAAAAAAAACTCCAGGTCAAGGTTTGAGAATTTCCTCTTTTCCAATGATGAATCTCATCCCTGAATAGATATATGGACAGAAGGATGAACAGATAAGGATGGAGAGATGGTTTACAAATACACGAACAATACTGGATATTTGGTTGATAGCGGTAGACAGATAAGGGAGGTATGGATAGGTAGATGATAAAGCTACTCTTACATTGTGGTAGACATTTCCCAGTCCGCAAGAGCATGAATTAGGGGTACCAGCCTTCCATGATGTAAGAACAGCTTGACTAGCGGCTGGGCGGCACTTTCCCTGTTCTCCACTATTTCACCCAATATGAATGCTGCACTTGAAGTGAAGGGCTAAAACACAAAACTTGACATAGATCGAGTGATGCCGAGGACAACATGCGTTTAATTTTAATCAAAGAATTATTAAAGTGATATCAAATACTAATGCTAAATTCACCCACAGCTAACATACACAGACTATCTGAAACAAAAGCTGCCTCAATATCTCAGCTTTACTTCTATAATAAACAGCATTTATGAAACTGAAATTTACGACTAAATTTCATTGGAACATCTTCAATGTTTGTAAACATCTTACATTTTTTTCATCCAGTGTTTCACTCAAAAATAACTTCTCCCAAAAATAACAGGAATCTTCTCGATTCATTAAGTAGTATAAGATTGAATATGTAAATGGTCATGTTGTAAGATGTAAAATACACAAATAAAAGAAAGATCATCATAACGTTAAACTTCATGTACTAGAAAGGCTCACACAATCAGTTATATATTCACTCCAAGTTGCTCATACATTCTCTCAAAGTATACTTGTGAAATTCAAACACTTCAAATTTGGGAGGTCCTGCTCTCCTGCCTTTAAATTTTATGTGTAGAATTAGTAAAAATATACAATAAAAAAGGAAAAAGAGTGACAGACACAGGCTCTTACCTTTGTTTCCACTGAATTTAAAATAAGGTTGCGCAATCCATCATAATACTTTGATGGGAAAACATAATCTGCAGTGTAGGAAATGCGGAGTCGAATTGATCCAAGAGACTGGTCACTGGACCTGTTTTGTTCTTTGGCTTGCAAACAGTACCTGGATACAGAGAAGGATTCAGTGGATCAGCATATATTTGGAAGACTGTGGCAAAGTAAAGTAAAGGTTCATCTTGTGAATCTTATAATTTATTTTTTTTTGAGACTACAAAAACTGTCAGTGTTGGATACAAACATACCGAAAATCAAGAATTAATGAGACATTACACTTCAAAGGATTAAGTTAAACGAAAAAGCAAAAACTTCTGAATGTGTCTGTTCTATCATTCATGTCCAACTGCGGCCATTTTGGGTGCAAACCACCCTCATTCTCCGCTACTACTGTTCTCTTCATAAACTTATCCTGCAAACAAATCCAGACAAAATTCTCACCATGCTTTGTGCGGTCTTGACATGTCAATATCTTTGATGGGTATCTTGACCTCACCCAGGAAGACTCCCTTGAAAATGTTGCCCAAGACTTCACGTGACACTTTGGAATCATCATGGTACAGAGAGACACTGTCAAAAAGGCACAATAATAAGATATCATACCGTTGTCTCATTCAAGTTGATTGTGATGTAAGTAGGCAAGACTTTTCCAAGAATGCCTACTTCCATGTAATACTCACTGCTTCACACTCTATCAAAATAAAACTTGCACATCACTGTGTTAGATGGTGCACTGATGCTGGTGCGGTCCAAAGATGGAATATCACCATTAACAGCAATGAGAATGCAATGCAGTGTGTGTATGCCTATAATAAACCAAGAATTTTTCTATACATATGTTGTCCTTTGTGATTTTATTTTCCATTCACTACTTAATACCTGTTTACAAATGGGTTTAATAATGGTATTATTGACATATACTGTCCTGGAAGTTTGCTATTGTTCTTCCATCAACGGTCTAGCAAGTTTAGACTTTGATGAAAGAAAATCAGATGAGTATTGGTTAATAACCCCATAAAGATAATGATATGTATGCACCTAATATAAAAGAATTGTCCACTCAGGTAACATCTCATCTATTGCACAACCTCAGCAGACCAGATCATGCAACATTTTCTCAAATCCAGCAGACAGATCACTCAATACTTTCTGACCAGTGTGCTGCCATTTAGAAGGCACAGATTAAGAATATTGAGCAGCTAGCTTTCACTGCTTAGAGTCAGATACAAATAAAAATGTTTGGCTTTGGCATTCTAGTTCAAACTAGTACATAACAAGTGAAAGAGCATCACCTTAGTTCCCCAGCCATGAGGTCCTCACACACATACAAGCTTCTCTCTTGATTCTGTCCCTTGTTATCAAGCTGTGGAAAAGGGGAAGACAAAGGATCATGGGATCAGACAGAGGATCAAAGGGTGAGATGATGGATCACAGAGTCAACAAAAGCATCGAAGGGTCAGACAAAAGATTAGCTAAGAAGCTATGCCTTACACAACTTTATCTGACAAAATAAGATCAGTGCAGCTACAACTGATGCCAAAATTTCAATTTACTAAGGATTTTATATGGTCTTGCAATTCAATCAACTGAGAATTTATTGGTTAAGAATCTTTGAGGAGTTATAGAAACCTGCATAAATATAAATAAATTCACAATCTGACCTCATATGGCAGAAACTTACATGAAAAAAAAACGTTTCATCAAACTGTGGACATATCGTCTTTTTCCTCACTGCTGTTTTCTTAACCTCTTTCGGCTTGGATTTTCCATCACCCAAAGAGACAACTGCATATGGGTTGCAGGAACCATTGATCACTGTCAAGTCACTGCATTCGAGCACCCTGAGTAGACATCATAAAGATTACAGTGCAACTTCACAGACTTGGACTTCCGTCATGCTTATTACAAAATTCACTCACACTATTTCCATGGCCCAATGATAAATTAACATCCAGTATTTATCTAGGTCTTGTTGATGCAGAAATTATCAATGAAATGACTTAATCACTAAGCAAGTTCTTGTGCTGACAGAATAGTAAAATCTGTCCATGTGACAACTGACACAACAGTCCTTCGACACAAGTCCAATTGTGGGATGCATGTATATTGCATCATCTTGTTGAATTGTTCACATGAAATTAATGAAATGTAATCTCTAGCTTTGCATCTAGGAAGACTGCTTCATACACTTCCCAGATTTACATATATATATATATA
>JAWQUT010000149.1:726609-737366 GCA_033807755.1 Ellobium chinense | reverse complement strand
GGTGTAAACAAGCTAACCAGTTTCCTTAACGACAAGTGCTCCGCAGAGAAGGCCACACCGAAACCGAAGCGAATGACCCAAACTTCAGGTTTAATTTACAAAATCAGGAGAGAATGTAAAATAATTCGCAGGTAGGTTCACAAATCTAGGGCCCATTCTTCACAATCTGTCCAAAGGATAGATTTTTTTACTGTCTTACTAACGCATGTAACAACATGTTATTTTCAGCCAATTAGAAGTCTGTAACCTTTTATAGTGCCTATGTGCTCTTTTATAATAAGATGGCAGATGGAATTTCTAAGCAAAACAGAATACCAAAGTGCGGAGTGGTGCATTTTTCTACCTGAAGCGTGGTGAACTCAGAACAAGTTATCTGAGACCGCATCAGAGACATCAGATTTCATCCTTACCTGTCAGATACCACTGTGCATACTATTGCATAGACTTTTCTGGATTGTCTGTCTTGGCACAGAGTCTGTTCTTAGGTCCTTATAATTCTGTGTCTCAACAGAAAACCCAGAAAAGCCCGTGTCTAAATAAGTACTTAGAGGATATTGGTAAACTATGGTCTCAGACAACAAGTACGTCCTACCGCAAACAATTTTTTTTTTTTTTTTTAAAGCACATGATGAACATTTCTGCTGCGCAACAACAAAACATTGCATGACAATTGTCTGATTGTACCATGTATCCGTGCCGTTGCATGGCATAGTTTTTTTATAAATCACCTCTTCAAATTATGCCTTATCACCATTTGTTACTCTCTCAATCTCACCCTTCACAGATATCACCGCCACCACCATGACCATCACAAGTACTACCACAACCACCATTTCTACCACCATCACAACCAACATTATCATCACTGCTATCATCTACTCCACCATTCTCATGACCTTAATCCCAACTCTATATACTGTTACAAGAGCAACTCCATCACTCCTACCATCAAGACTACTCACTTACAGACCACACACTGACCTGACTGCCATTTTGTGTGAAGTATCAGCCGTAGGAGTGAGGTACTCATCCAGCTTAACTTCCACCTGAACTTTCCCATGCACCTCTGTATCCCCATCCTGATATGTCAAGGGAAACCAATGTTCCTTTTGGTGGTATTTGTACAGTTCTTCTTTCTTCAGAGAAACTTTGCCTAATACCTGACAGGATACAACAAAGCCAAAGAGTCCATTCAGTGTCACATGTAAGCTTGATATGGTCCCACTCCACATGCAGCTTGAAGGCTCCTTGTTAAAGAGTTACATCAGAAGAACAAAGGTGTGTACCAAAACATATCATTATATAAACACACAAAAAAAGACCCAACAGAAAAATGATAATATATGCCTTTTAATTACTTATATTTAATCTATTACATAACATATAATACAAACGATAAAATGTTCAAAGCCAAACAAAAGTTCTGAAATTTTGTGAAGTCCTTGCAACCTGTGAGTCCCTAGGCCTAAATCTGACTCTGGGTCCACCCCAGCTCTCCACAACTCCACATGATCATGGGGAAGACCACTACAAATAGAAGAAAGGTGTGATTCATCCTTTTTTGATAACAATAATGATGAGGTAAGTAATCAAGTTGTTAGTTTCAGTACTGGACTTCATTTCATTGGCTTAGGTTGGAGAAATGCCTACCCTTGGAGGAGTGTCTGAGGGAATTTCCCCTCTAAGAGTTCTAATCCAGTTCTAATCATCTAAAAATGTTTCACAGGAACTGCTGAAGGAAAACAAAATGAGGAATAGACGTCTGGACTTGTCTATTTTTTCCTCAAAAGTGAAAACAAGAAAATCGTAATTTTCGATTACTTTCTTCACCAATCCATCACCATCTGGACTTCTGCCACTCGGCTCAATGTCATGTAATGATATTTTGTCCTTTTCGTTTTGGATGAAATTCCAGATGAGACTCACACCCCTAACCAGAACGCATGCCTACTAGTCTGGTCTAAAACAACATGAACTCTACCCTTACGTAACTCTACCCCCCCTAACCCTAACCATTCCCATTTTTTAGATATTCTGCACTCTCACTACTGGCACTGTTCAGTTTCATTCAGATTTTGAGGATAAAATTGGCAAACATCGAAGCTCCCTGGCTCAGATAAATCACTACTCTAGACTATTATCAAAACCACTACTTTCATTATAAGTTTATCACATTAGACCTTGAGATCTACACGTCTGAGCCAGTGCCAGCAGAACTTACAAACAATCCAGCATGACCTCCCTTAGCTATGACTGGGCTGGGCTGGACTAATTATTTTATAGGTACTCGCTAATCCGAGTACGTATACTTGCTTGCAAGAGAATCATCGCATATCTGGTTCCGAATCCAACTCAAGGATTGGGTACGTGGAGCAGGAAAAGAGGNGGGGGGGGGGGGGTGCGATATGTGTCATAGTCATGCTCAACCCATTTCCACATTTAAAACAAACAAACAAACAAACAAACAAACAAACAAACAAAAAAACGAAGCCACAGAACCGAGAACGCACACTGCCACTGAGAATGAACAACCACAAACAGGTGTTCACCCGAAGTGGGAAGATGGATTGGGGGAGAAGAGAGGAAAAGAAAAACTGAAGAAAGAAACAAACAAAAGAAAGGAGGAATGACAACAGTGTGGTGAAGTAGATGATAATGTCGTTGGCTGATATGGTCAGACAGGGTTATAAGTCAGATTCTTATGTTCTTACCTTGTTTTTGTTCCCAACCTCGTATACATAGAAGGAAAGGTACCGAAATTTCCTGGGAATTTCTCCTTGAAATTCTGCTCCAAAGAATGGACTGAAAGAAACAAGCACACAAAAAAAGTGTTTTTAAAAATGTATGTTAAATCAGCTGTGACGAAACTTTCTAGGAAAATCTAAATTCAGAGGTGTCACCTGAGCATGAAAATATTTTCAGAACTATTTATGGAGTTGGTCTTGACGCGATAGAAAACATTAAAAAGATATAATAAATTATACACAGATGCCTTCTTGTCACAAGATGGCAGGTATATTTGTTTACCATACACTGATCAAACATCTCGAGGTTTAAAATTGCCAGACTTCAGGAAATTTTCGTAATAAAGTGATAGTTTTTTGTCCACCTTCATATAACACATGCATGCAGATTAGTGCTTGTAATCACAATCCGCAATATGACTCAGACTGCGGGAAAGAACATTCTGAAACTTTGCCAGTTGTACTAATATGCAATATAACGGATGGTGCCATTGTGATTATAAAGTATGTCGCCATCTTCTTGCCAGTTGTACTAATATGCAATGCAACGGATGGTGCCATTATAAAGTATGTCGCCATCTTCATATCAAGCTGACAAGTTTTTGTTTTCTCTTTAAAGTCAGTCTATCATACTAGAATGGGACTGTGAAAATAACAGGTTACTCTTCTTAAAAAGCTGGTGTTGTCTGCATACTTATATTATACAGGCGTGTAAAAGGTAGGTCCAACACCCATACTTGGATGTGGCGAAGATGTTTCGAATATACAGTAAGTCTCCGTGCTGGCATGTTAAAAAGGACGATCAAGCTTTCATCGCAAAAAAACCCCAAAAACCCAAAACAACAAAACCACAAAATACCAAGATATTTCAAAAAAGTTTCTTTCAGCCTGCACATTCAGTTCGTAATATCCGCTCCTATTATTCCCTTCTTTCAAACCAACATGGCTTCTTAAAAACCATTGCAATTAAACGAACAAAGCATGATGAAGCAAAGGTAACTGTGTAAGTATTGTTATCCCCACAGGGAACCTATGGAGTAAAGAACCGTATTCAAAGACAGCCCAAATATCTAAGCATCTTAACTGGGCACCACGCCTAAGAATAACATCCAATCCTACTATGGGCCGAAATTGGGACAGAGAAAGCCACTTTCAGATAAGTAACTTAATTAGTCACACAAACTGCGTTAAGTTTCTCATGGGAGCCGACCTATGCCAGGCCCCAATCTAATTTGCCCAGAACCAAAACAGTAACATAATGCCCGTTAATTAGGAGCGGGGTGACTCTCCAACCAGACCTTAAAAAATACAAACCCTGAACAACGGCGGAAAAAACATGATAAATGGCAGTGCCATCGAGGCACCAAAATGTACTGAATGTGAAAGAGCAGATGGGAGTTCAAAGTAGGTCCTCGGAGGAAATACATCTGTTTAGGTGTTTCGGACTTATACAGTCCTTTTGCTTTACTTCCTGATGCTTTGAGTCTTAGGGGATCAAGCCACATCTGGTTTGTTGGGAGTTTTTTTGGTGGTGATTTGGGAGTGGGCGGGGGGCACTTTTACAATATTATTTGAAGCATGAGTTAACGGCGCTGACACTGAGGTAGCGATACATTAATTTGCTCTCTCTCTCGCTCTCTCTCTCTCTCTCTCTCTCTCTCTCTCTCTCTCTCTCTCTCTCTTCCTTTTTATGCACGTATAAGTAGTAGTAGTTTCAGACACTCAGCTGGTTAGATCAAGTGCTGGATTACCCCCCCCCCCAAAANACCAAAAAAAAAAAAAATCCTCGCTACACCTCTGGTTGATAATTTTGAATACGTTGCGTTGGATGTGATAAAATGTGTTGCAAATGCCCAAAGCGACCGTATAGGTGGCAACTTGCACAGAATTGTGACAGAGAAAAGCTGAGATTATCCAGTGGTTTATAAACAGAAATTGCAGGATTCCATCGTCTGGAAAATATTGTGATCAGGTAGAAGCTGCGATTAAGCGGAGTGAACTATAGTGGCCGCGGTTGCAAATAGGCACTGACATTTTGTAATAAAAATGTCTAGATCTGCATACACCACCACCACCACACAACAACAACAACAACAACAACAACAACAAAACAAGTCAAAAAGTCGTTAGAATTCAAAAGTTATTTTAACGCACCTATAGGTCAGCAACTCATCACTGAATGTTGTGTCACCACATTTGGGAGATGTGATGAGGAACAAGAACAACGGGATCATACGTACGGCAGAGGGACATTAGGATGTACAAGACCAACAGGGTGATGCGGGCAGCAGAAGGACATTAGGAATGTACAAGAGCAACCGAGTTATACGGACAGCAGAGGGGCATTAGGAATGTACAAGAACAACTGGGGGACACGGGTGGTAGAGGGACATTAGGAATGAACAAGAGCATTTTTAATTTTTTTTTTCTTAAAGAGAAAAATAAGAGGGGGGGGGGGGNGGGGGGGGGGGGGGGGGGGGACGGGGGACTAAAAAGAACAAGAAAATGAAAAAGTTAAAATGAAAAAAAAAAAAAAACATTAAGAAGACAAGACAAGACACCACACAAAATATGAAACATAAACAGCCGTGCTAAGAGCCATCACCGGCCTCCGCACAGCCACACCACCAGCTCCATACAAGGTCACCCACCAGCTGCACTAGCTGACCGAGGAGGCTTTCTCCTGAACTGTTCATGAAGACACACTCGGACCTCCGAGACAGCAGCTAGAAATGCTCACTCGACTTTATACCCGTCATGGCTCCGCACGATTTTTTTTTCTCTTTCCACTAGGCCTAGAGTAGACTACGCCTGTGCTTCCACTGAAATACTTTCTTACACTGGTGACCATTAGCGCGTTCATGTTTGGTGCAGTGTAGTGTACCGCGCACGATAATCGCGAATTACCGAAATGCGCGCAACTGCTGTCGGTGCTGCTCACTGATTTGTATATATACGTTTCCTCTTCCCACCACTCAGAAGTAGTTAGGTCTACCTACTTAACACAAGACGTCATTATTCCTTATCTTCCCTCCCACCCCCTCCCAAAAAAGGGTAAAAACTGCACACCGTGTGCGTCTTGTCTTACAGTCAGAGCATCATTCTGTTCTGATGTTTGATTGACTGCACCAAGTAGTCCTGGTGCTGGCAGGGTTCCCGTGTCCATCCGAGGTTAAGAAAGACACCCGACATTTTATGATTTCATACCACAAGACAAGTCAAACAAACAAACAAAAAAGGCCAGGGTGTGAAGCTGAAATGATTTATAAAAGACAAGATTAACAAAAATATGGTTGTTAATTTTAGAAATATTGAAATCACATTTTGCCATTCTGAAGCATCAAGAATATATCAAACCACATGATATGATATAATATGAAAGACATAATGTCTACCTACCTATGTGGCTAGGCAGCTGATAACGGTGCTTTGCCTGCCTCTCTTTCTACGCAATGGTGGTTTCAGATAGCCAGCCGGTTAAATGTGTGCCAGATTACTGGAAAAAAAAAAATCCCCCTCGCTATGCCCTTGGTAAGAGATCCCATCGTTAATGCGCCTGTTCCCAATTATCTCTCACAAACATGACTGCTGCTTCCACTCTTTAAAGTGCTCAGAGCCCGTTATAGGGCTAAGTGCTGTATAACTGTATTTTTCATTCGTCAAATTCCAGCCCACAAATGCCTACTATATTCCATTTCAGAGCCATAGATCTAATCTTCAGCACTGCATACCACAGCATTAATCCTTTTATTTCAGTTCATTGTATCTAATATTATGCATCCTCCCCCAACCCGTTTCTTTTTATCATACTCATCCAATTTGTAATATTATCCTATGAATATACTAAACTGTGTAATGTCTGTTATTGGATTCCTTCCGCCATGTCTAATATTACCTCATCTACCGCCATTTAGCCTGCCCTACCACTTATCGCGTCGTCTACCCTATAATGTCCACATCTCTAGTCTTTCATTCCGCTTCACTGTGTTCCAGAGAATACGATCGCACGATTCGCCAAATAAGGTATGAAGATACCGAACGTATTTGACATAAGAGAATGCAGTTTTAAATAGTCCATTTAAAATCAGAAAATTGACCATGAAGAGGGGTAGGGAGAAGGGGGTGGATTTTAATTTAAGAAGCTTAGATAGATGCATATACCTTTGTTGACGCAGAATAGTGGGTGGTTTGCTTCTCAAATGTAAAGTGAGTAGTTGTTGCTAGGTGCGTGAGACTATCCGGTTTACTGATGTGAAAAGGTCTAAAATCTTGGGTCCTATCAACCGCTACCTACTTCACAGAATCTACTTGGTATTGGGGCTTATCTCTATTGAGTCAAACTTTAGAGGAAGAGTGAAATTACATGTATGGTAAGTATTCTGGGTTAGGACCTCGTGATAAATCAATAAGGGGTGTGTAAGCTTACAAAGAAAAGAGTGCAAGAAAAACTGGCATCTTCAGACCTTAAATTTCAACCCTCCTCAAACTAAAAATACACTGAACGCTCGCCGGTCTCCTCTTCTCTCCTGCACTCAAAAATTCGCAATACTTCATAAAAAGCTCAAATCCCTTTTCAAAATTTTCAAATTCCCCTCAAATTTAGCACAAGGGGGGTAATGTCCCCCCTGGCTCACATGATTTGGAGAAAACATTGGCGTCAGGGCTCATATAAGGAAGAAAGACGAAAAAACTATTAACAGCATGAGAAATGTAGCTGAGAGAATATGACTTCTTGATAATGTGCCCAGTCCCAGTGTTTGGCATTTTCTCTTGGTATCTTCCCTGCAGCAAGAAGGGGTGGTTTTCTATTTTTCTTTCTTTGATCGGTAGGAACCCTGATGAAGATAGTCATATCTGTCCCTCAGAGCCTACTTCCGTTTAGGGTTGTCACGTTGGATTTTGCCTTTTCACCAGATTAGATGCCAAAATTTCCCCAGATGGCAATCAATTTCATCATATGTCTAATTTTCACTTTATTTGAACTTAAAACAGAAAGTGAAATAATAAACTCAACACATCACTTTCCAAAACGAAAATCTGATTGTTTTATTTTGTTTACCAAACTTACTGAAAATATGCAAAATATAGTAATTCTCTGTCCAGTGCGCACTGCTTCCAAAATCGGTATCAACAGCGACTAGAAGTCCTCTTTAAACAATGAGATGACTGAAGATTTCCAATAGGTTATCAACTATTATCACATAAATACTGCATATTCGTAAACAGCGGGACCGAATCCAATGCGGTGGATTCCGTTTAATAGCAACTTCAGCTTAGCTGCATCATATGTTCAGATACCTGAATGTTATTATGTTTCCCATAATATGGGATACTGGAATCCGGTTAATCGCAAGTTCTGTCATGCTTTCCATGTGTTCGGATTATGCAAAATTGCCTATGGATTATGCAGATCGCCTGAGTATTATGCAAATTCGACTGAACATGTATTGAAATTCTGGCGTCATAATTTGTCACACTCTGCCACGTTCCACTGCCTTGGACAGGTAACCCAGAGCACAGCTGCAGCTTTTCTCATCTCAGGAAGCTATTTTTAGTGTGAGATGTCTCGCTTATGCCCGAAATGAGACATCTACAAAGATTTCCACAGCCTGTATCCTGCGTCAACCAGTCTACGTCACTCTATCCACGTCTAGAAAATTGCGTAACCAAAACGCACTATACTCAAGTTGGCATGGGATATTACCCACACTCAATGTGTTTATATTAAATAAGCTCTAGGTTACAGGCCTGTAATTGTACTTTCACTCTGTGGTAATTGTACTTTCACTTTGTGGTCCTACTTTCACTTTGTGGTCCTACTTTCACTTTGTGGTCCCACTTTCACTTTGTGGTCCCACTTTCACTTTGTGGTCCCACTTTCACTTTGTGGTCCTCCTTTCACTTTGTGGTCCTCCTTTCACTTTGTGGTCCTACAACTTAGGGGGTATATTTCATCTCCCCTTTTCCCTCTTTTGGCATGCCCTGCTTCCAGTAATAAGGGCTCCAGGAGGGAAATTTTGATATCATGGGAATCTGTGTCCATTTTACTTTATTTTACCAGGCACTATTTAGTCCTGGGCTGGAACTGCCAGCTCAAGGGTGTGCTCAGGCGGAAGAGGAGGGGTTTGGCATTGACCAGTGAAAAATGTAGGGTCTGTTTACAAATAGCAACCAAGCTCAAAATTTCAATGGGCTTGCTAGGGTTGGGTAAGTCTTAAAATTTGGGCCACATAATGAGCTTCAATCTGGTATGGGTCTGGGTGAAAGCTAAAACTTTGGGTTCAGAGGGCAGCTCAGAATGTTAATATAGCCCACAGAGGAAAAAGGGCTCCAGTCCTATTACAGGTCTGTAACCTCTAACGTACAATAGTTCAAACCTACTAGTGAGGGTAAAGACCGAAGCACTCGTTGTTCCGCGGGGCTTCGTAATGACAGTTTCGGTCTAAACCTCGGCAAGGATCAGTCCATCAGACAGAAACATTGACGAGGATTTTCCATCTCTCCACATTCTAAAATTACTCTTTACTAAAGCATTATGCCCCGCCGCGCCGTATAGAGATAGTAGGCTATGATATAGGTGAGCAAGTCTTTGCTTCGGGTAATACGTGTAATTAAAAGCAGAATACACATACTACTTCTTTTTCCCAAGGAAGCTCCTCTATGTATGAGATCTTTTTTAATACACATACTGTAATATAGCCTTTTCATTATACGTTTTGGTAGGAATGCATGCAAAAGCGGATAAATTGTTCTGCGAGCATATCTAACTCAAGGTCCTGCTGAATATGACTGACCTATCTCTTTGAGACGTCTAGGCAGACCGACGCAGATGATGTAAAATTACTAGTTACGGTCCAAGTTCATGACGACAGTAAAATAAACAAAAGTACATTGTCATGTGTTAGTTATGTCACTTTTATATTTATTACGACTATAATCGTTAAAAAAAAGCTGCTCTGCCTGTGTCTGTGGCAAGAAAACTATCATGAAATAAGCTAAAAAAAAATACCAACAGTCAAATGAGTCCCTTTGCCTTACGACGGCAATGTGTTTATCAATCTGACCTGGCGCCTACAAACTAGCCACTTTTTTTATCATCTCTTCGCTAAAAATGTAAACTCCTTCAATACAGGATGCTCGTCTCTATCACCACAAAGAGGGAGTGAAAAGAAAAATGATTTCGCATACACCACACCCCAGAAACTGAAGTGAGGCCTAAAGTTTCGATTTCGAGAAGCAGACATTAACATTAACACTGATGACAAAAACCACATAACATTTTTTTACCGACTCATTAATACAAAAGAACAGAAGAAGGGAGAGTTATAGAGAAATCGAGAGTGAGGGAAAAGGATACACAAAGCGAGTGGGAGAGAAAAAAGGGAAGCGGAGGGTCCACATCAAAAGTCCATTACACTGATGTTAAAGCTGCCTTTTTTTTTTCCCAATTTCAAATCACGGAACACAGGTAATGCCAGTCAATACCCGCAGTGATCCAGCAAACCCACGGTGTTCTAAAAAGAGCAAGCCGGGTCGATATCATGAGATTATGTTCTAATCCGAAGATGTAATGAGGTCACCTGTGCCTCCCATCGTAGAAGTATACCCGAACACGCTTCACGATCACCGCTGATTCTACACCTTTTTAAACATATTTCGCGATATCCACCGAACTGATCCAATTCAAATATTGTATCACTTTGACCCTTGCAAAGTATTTCGGAATAGCCTAGCACTAGTTTTCGCAACAAAAGAGTTTCTGCATTAAGTGTTTTCGAGTATATATTGTCTTTTGTTCTGTCGTAATCTTGTATTTGTTATTATTGTTACTGCATACATGTGCACCGCAACTAAGCCAATTTTCCATCATACAGACAATAAATATATTATCTTATCTATTTTATCGTATTTTATCTTATTCCTTCGCCACCCCGCAAGAGACCTGCTAATTCTCAGACTAAACGGCCAGGAAAATGACGAGTTTAATTAGTTCAGACATCATCGTCTGAAAAT
>JAWQUT010000149.1:690044-707762 GCA_033807755.1 Ellobium chinense | reverse complement strand
TTCACAATGTGTAATGAAATATTCAACAGCAACCCACCCATCCTTTCCATCTCCAGGCATAGGTCAAAATTACAGAAGCAATACAGGGTATATAGACCAATGATTGCATTCATTGAACAAGGGTCATTCACCTTCTCTGCAGACAATAACGAATAAACTACTTCCACAGTAAGTGACATACCAGACACCCAATAATGAAACACCACTATGAAGGTTTATCAGTCAGTCTGAACTACAATACGAATATGAATAGCACCAAATAAATGAAACAGAGCAACATCTCTTACTCTCATTACTTCTGAGTCCATTTTCCCTGTTATTTCTCTTCTCTCTGATAGATACAGGGACAAAGAGACAGAGATTGTGGACATGGTATGAAGAGACTGGGTGAAGCGAGGGGAGGGGAGTACAACATCTAACCACACATTATAATTCTTGTGTCTCTCAAAGCATGGAACAACACAATCATATGAAGCTTTGCCATAGCAAAGCAAATCATGAATCATTTCATTCGCGGTGTGAGGATGAAAGCGTGGGTGTTCTATCCAGCGTTATCTTTGTCTGGTGTCCGGTGTCAATCAGGACCAAGGGACGCAGAAGAAGAGGAAGAAGAGAAGTTTTATTACTAGCTCATTTATATGAAACCCTTGCAAACAGAACTAATGTGTTTATTTACTTCGGTCTTTACATCATCATTATGGACAATATTTTCTTTCATATTACACAGTCTCAGGCTTTGACATATTGACTCACAAGGCCACTCACCTTCCCACCCTCCACCGTCCCAAATCCCCCACCCCAATCCAACTAACAACAAAAGAAAAGGCCACATATGCAAAACATCTATGCATTTAAATTATATATTTCGTGACTTTCAATACCTCTGTTGTTTATGTTGTTGTTTGCCTCTTTTGAAAGCCAACCAAGCATAAAGTCTGTAAGCCAAGCCACAGTGGAGGAAATAACAGGTAATACAGTAACACACACACTGGGAAGTTTCTCAACATAAGAACAACTCCTTGTCCCATTGATTCCCCCAAGCCAATAACACCACACACTGTAAGGCTCAAGCAGGGCTTTAAAGCTACATTTCCGGCTTTTCATAACAGCTTCTCATTCACAACCACACAATCAATGGGCTGGAGACAGGAAGTAGACCATCTGTATACAATAGCAGACTTTTCTGGGTTATAATTAGACATCATTCAGCTGCAGGCTTTTATGACACTCAAATGAACTATGTATTTTGCAAAGGTTCTCAACTACATGATGTGGTAAAATGCTTTTGAGCTGTAAAGAAATGTTGGTTTTTTGAAGTGATCGAACATAGGCTGTATCTTCTAAATATACAGGTGCTCATGAGATTTGTGGCTTCAGACAGGCCTAAAGATGGGATCACAAGAGTCTTTACAGAGAATGGAGTCTATATAATATGATATATATTTCTTTCATTATAATACCCTGGACAACAATAAACAATGCAATGTATTGTACGGTAGCTCAGTACCAGGTGCAGAGCACAGAAACTCAGCTTTGTCATTATGTTATAAACAGGCATGGATTAATTTGACAAAGGACTTGGAGGCAACTTTGTGTCACATATATTATATATATGACACAAGGCTCATAGATCCTAGACAGGCACTGGACCCCTGGGGTCCTTTGTGAGGTAGAAAGCCCCAGGAAATCACCCCATCTGGCCCTTGTTCAATTTTTGGGAAATGGAAGAAATACCACATAATATCCAGCAAATATGAAGGTAGGAGGACAATGGCCGTGCTGTTTGAGACTAAAAACCACTACTGCAGAGAGGGCTTGCACATTGTCATAGTGCAGCAGTCAGTTGTTGTTACAATGGCCGCCATGGTCTCAAATCTTTGCATAAGCCCTACTTCCCCAGCATCTTACAGTAAAATTCAGCATCTGGCCTACAGACATAGTTCCATGTGACTTCTTCCTAGCTCCACCCAAAGATGACAATTCACCTGATGGTAAGAAGTTTTGAGATAATTGAGGTGGTATACAGACTGAATCGTAGATGTTGCTTGGTTGGCTGAAACACTGAAAGATTCCAGGGGTGGTTCCAGGGTTGGCAGTGGTGCTGGGATCAATGTGTGGAATCACACTGGAATTGCTTTGAAGATGATGGGAGAATGTAACACTAATCCTAAGTCTACAAGTTATTACTGGTACAGCAAGGGGACTTTCAGATAGCATTTCAAATAGCATAAGTGTCTAATGATTTTTTTTTTTTAAAACTTGAAGTAAGGCTTCATCTGAGGTGGTGCCTTCCCTGAAATTGCCAATTCACTGATTTAATCAGTATCACTGAAATATGCACAATGACATCAGCCTCTCCATAAAATCACATGCTGTGCTGGATTACTTGTGCTCCAGAAGCTATCACTGACACATGAGTTGCTCAGCCATGAAGTGCATAGGGTCACGACGCTCAACAGAGACTGCACAAGTGGTGTCGTGAGAAACACAGCCTACACCTACTTCAACTTATTCCACAATACAGCAAGCAGCAGGAGGGCTTCTGCTGGGAGGAGGGGAGGGGGTAGGGGAGCTCAGTGAAGGCCAGAGTAAAATCAGACATGTGATCTTCTAGAAACATAGATAGTCAGTGGATAAACAAAAGAATGTCTCAAGCCTTCCCTTATCTTAGTTTGAATCTGCTTCTCTCCCTCCTCCCCACCCCCATCCCTCGCCCCTTTAATCGGATGATGAAACAGGTCCCGGAACATGAACAGAGAGTTAATAAAATTTGCAATCTTTCAATTTGCCTTTTTTTCATGCTTCTTTAAATCTGCCTGCACCCCCACCCATCTAAATCCTTTTGCCTCCCTAGCATCCTAGAGAAAAGAATTCTCTTGGGATAAGACTGTGGGACAGAGAGGATTGAGAAGAGGTGGGGAGGGGAGGAGGAAGAGGAAATGAGTGTGGCGTTACAAGACTGTCTCTCTTGACATTTTTCCTTATCTGAGTCTGCAGCCTACAATACAAGTGCAGTCAAGGGCTGAAGACAAGCACACATCAAGCACTGCTAATGATAACAAGAAGAACAATTCCCTGAACAGATACAGTCTCTCAACTTAAGTGCAACTCATTAAGAGGATGGAAGAAGTTGCAATTAAGCAGTGCTTTCTTTTTTTTTTTCTAATTTGTTTGACTTTCATCTTCAAAGAATGCAATTGGAAAAATGTTGTAATTAAGCAATATTCTATAACTGAAAAATGTAACTAAGCATAAAGCATTTGAGCGGGTTGCATTTGAATGGAGTTTACTGTACCAGGAAACAGTTGAGCTTAGGAGTCAGTGCAGGAAGAAGGAGGTTGTGGTGAGGGTCACAAGGGTCACTGTATTAAAAAAAGGAAGCTATGATAAACAGGAACACTAGAGATGTTTATGTGCACTAGTGCAACAAATATATGGCAGCCTTAGGACAAAACGCATGAATAAAGAAGATGTCAGAGCTTTCTTTCCAAAGTGACAATATCATCTTTATTTTCTGTATGACTCATCTGTGAAGTGGTGGCATCACAGTGCATGCCATTTCTTCACTTTGCTATTATAGTGGCCTATCTGAGATTGTTGTTTCTTAGAAAAACTGAAACAGGCCCATAGTATTCACTTATCTGCAGATAGGTTGCACTTTTTGTTACGTAATACACCCAAAGAGAGCTTGACTTTAGAAATGATATTATTATCTATTTACACAAAGGCCTTGGGAGTCTGCCTTTCAATACCTTTCACTTACCACCAGCCGCGGGAAGGATGAATAAGATACATTCTCACCTAGGGTCAAATAAAATCAAAAGGCATGTTCTTACTGATTAATTCATTTTTGACCTTTCCTGAATCAAAAAAGAGATGACCAGAGAGAAGGCATGAAAGACATTTGTCATGAAGTAAGAGTGAAAATACTTGAAGAATGCTCCATTATTTTCCACAAGATATCACTACAGCCTGAAACAAATTGCCTGGACTTTTTGAAGACATGCAGTTGGGAGAGAAAGCAACTGATGCTAATTGTCAGTTACTGAGCTTCCAGAACTTTTGTGTTGGGTCACATAGGTAAAGAAATACCAGAAATCTGACAATTACCAAAAAAGAGGCAGGTATGCAACACAGAAATACAAGTCTTATCCCATGTTCCTGGCCCACAAAAAGTTCACATTATAAACAAGAGTGCCAAGATGCTTAATTAACTGACTTGCTACATTTCATTACCTCAGATGTCCACAATCACTGCCAGGTAAACATATAAAACGAACGCAAATCAACACAAACCATTCTCACCATGGTATATAATATGCTAACTTCTCAAGGCTATTTTCATTGAGTATACAGTACTTCTATATTTTCTTTAAAATACAAAGAAGGATCACTTTTTTTATCTTGCAATACCATATAGGGATTGTATTATATTACTTCCAAATACCATAAAAGAAGTTATAAACTATTATTAAGTAACATCTAGAAACTATCAGGAATTTATAAAGCTCACTACTGAAAGATAATAAATAATAACCCTTAATAAATAAATAAAAAAAAAAAGCAACTCCCTTATTCCAAGGTGCAAACATTGGGAGAAGGTGAGGGAGTGAGGGAAAGAATGAAGGTTCCGGGGGGAAGGAGGGAGGGGAGAGGGGTGTTAGCTGATGAAAACCATGTCAGATGATGTGAAAAGTAACTGAAGTGGCTTGTGTATTAAAACACTCCCTACAAGTCTGTACTGGGTCTACACTCAAGAGGACAAATCAACCACAAGGCAGGGAAAGGAGCGATATGTTCTAGTTACAGAAATCTAATGTGCCCACTACCCATGACTCAGAGTTGCTGACATAATACACCATTATTTAAGTGGAACATAGAAAAGCATCTAAAATAGAAACAATCGAAGGTAAGAGAGAGCAGTAGAATATACTTCCTTGTACCAATGTAAAAAAATCGGTTACACACTATCTCTATCCAGCATTATTTACGACGAGTGGGTATAGTTACACATTTAACACAGCAAAACACCACTTTCTTAAGCTTGTTCCCACTTACATTTTGAGGGCTAAAAGAATGAGCAACAAACATTGAGCCAGAGGAGAAATATCAAATTAGTGTCCAGAACTTCTGATTTTCTTGCAAAGAAATGGGTATGAACTGTTAAGAATGTTTCCTCATCATGAAACCATTGAATGAGAATTTATATTTATGTTTAAAAAAGTCCAATTTATGATTAAAAAAGTCTAGGGCTGTTGGACAGAAGTTAGGATTAACCAGAAAACTTCATATGAATTATTCCCATAAATTTTGCCACAAGAAGGGGACAGGATTACTTTTTACATAACGAGCAGAGCAGAAAGAAAAATATCTGATCAGCATTTTTTCTGCCGTGGACTTAAAAAACATCAATGATACAGTAGATAATGTAGTCTGAAAAGACACATGAGTTGAACAGAAGTAAAATCACATTGTTGTGCCTGAATTAGCCTAGTGAGATACAGCTGTGGTCAAAACTAACTTGTCTACTCCCCTTCCTCCTCTTCCTCTTTGTGCAAAAATCTTGGTTAGGCTTCTCTCTCTTTCCAAACATCAAGATTGCATTTTTGATTTAACATTAATACTTTTCATTATCCAGGTCCTAAATCTCCTTTCTTCAGAGTATCAACTGCATGGAGTAACAACACTCACTTTTGCAACCTATAAAAAGCTTTGGCAGAGTGGCAGAGGAAGTGGTACCAGAACTATATACCTCATTGTATTTGGGCGCCCTTTATTAAGCTTACATCACTGTAGAATTTATCACTTGGGAGTTAAAACAATGCCACTATATATCAGGGCAGAGCTCTTTCATTACTCTCTACAGGTCTACAATAACTGCTAACCGATAAACAGTAAGCAATCTGAATAAATGTGATTGCAGATGAACCACAACATTACCAAGTTAATCTAACATCACAAACAAAGTGTAGCTTTTGGGAGCATTATCAAACTCAAGTTCTCAACACCCAATCTGTCACTCCCATTACCACCTCCATCATCATCATTGTCATCATGACATTACAAAAAAGTCACAGCAAGATTTGATGATGCCCCAGTATTTCATACTTTGAAAGCTTTCAAACTGACAAGAATGTGTAACTACAAAAGAAGTTTGTAGTTTTAATACCTTTATACACATAGATTATTCTTGTAACTGATTTAATGCAGTCTGAAGGACTTTTAGATACCACAAAAGCTCGTAGTTTTAAAGTAAACATTCTTAACAATATATATCTAATCTCCTCTGAACCACTCTTAACAAATCTACTCTCCAGTGTATTTTCCACTCCAAAGTGCTTCTGCTCCCATCCATTCTCTTCCCACCATGCTCCTTTCAACCTGTTTTTGCTTCTTAGCAGGATTTTTCAGCTAGTGGACCAGTCTTAAAAGGCTTAACTACAGTACACTTATGCTAAAATAATGAAAACAGGGAAGTGGCCCACAAGAAGAAAAACAACAGAATATAGTCTGTTATGTTCAATTGGCTCTTATTTCCATTCAATAAAGGTTCACACTTTTCGTGCATTAACTCATTGACTACGAAATTTTTTTCCACATCTGGACGGAATTATTTTAGCCTGTGTATAAAAATGAGTAAGGTGGCGATTTTGTATGGCCAGTATGGAAATAATATGGGCAAAAATACCTAATGTTATATGTTAAATTAAAGGTAATTATATAAAAAGTTAATATAAAAAGTGGGATTTCATAGGAAACAGAAAATACAGCAAGTTTCACCGGCCGCTGAGAGCGGCCGCGCGTCAGATCGTGGAAAATTATCGGCCGCTGCCAGCGGCCGTGCGTAGCCAATGAGTTAAACTAAACAGTATTTTGAGAGCAACTTTCACAGTTTTGCAAAGTGCCCTTTTGTTTTAAGTCACATTTAACTTTTAAGACTATGTGGTTAACCAGTGACAATTCACTTTTCAGAAACAGTGAACCAGAACAAACAATCCTGTGTTTTCCACAGATTCAGACTGAAACTCAAAAGCATGAGTGACTGAGTAATATATAAATTGATAAACAAACAATATGATTGGGAAACAGACCTGTGAAATACACTAAAAGTGATTGACACATGGACATTTTTTTCCACTTTTTGGAAAGGTCAGTAGAGCAAGCCAACAATAAATTGACATTTAAAAAAGTAACAACAACCCCTAAACATAATATATTATGAATGAGTGACACTGCCTTTTTTCCACTTGCACAACTCTAACAACGTGGACAAATGACAGACTATGTCATAAATTATGAATTCTGTGCCAAAAATACTGTGAGCAACTGTTTGAATTTGAGTACCAAAGATGGTGCCAAAGATGAGGACATTTGATACAGACACTTGTAACAAAACCCTGAAAAGACGTTATAATATGGCTTAAGCAATTACTATGTTTTTATAAATGAAATGATCATGATCACAACACAAGCACAAGTGTAAGGAATCAGAATTTCCAGGCATTTTCCAGAAAATGAAACTGTGATCCCTATCAAATATTACATACTTATTAAAACTTCTTCAAAATCAAAGTATATTAATTTAAATGTACGAACCAATAAATGACATCTTTCAAATGGGGACTGTGATAGACATCAGTGAATACAATCTGACAATTTCCTGACCGTCCTCAGTTCAACTTCACAATGCAAACAGAAATACCTCAAAACTGATAGTGAAGATACAATGACATTTATCATTTAAAACCCTAGCTATAGCCTATATGACTAAGCTATCTACACTTTATATCACTGGGTATAAACCACCACTGGGAAAAAATACAAAAACAATGTTTTACTAAATTAAATTACAGACTTTATCTACAAATCTATACCTTTAACTTAGGCTGGAGTTCAAATCACATTGTTCATTGTAGTCAAAACCATCATCTTAACTTGACTAGACCTATGAGCAGGGGAAGGGAAATGTGTGGTTTGGCCTATTTTATAATATGACTTATGATGACTATGAGTGAGAATATCTAGTCTATCATTTTGGTGCAAAACTCGACTACCGTTTTGTTTTCTTTCTTGCACGTTAAATTCACCAAATGGGCCTCGTGCCTGTTTCGATCAGCCCGACATTAATATCAAAGACTGTAAGGATAGACTAGCTCTAGTCTAGCCCTGTACTATACACGGAACAGCCGAGTAACAGACTAAATGCATCATAATTGCGACACACGGCGGCAAATCTTCTCGGTGAATTATCCACATTCTACGACAAAGTTGCAAACACTGCTTGTCACAGATGGTGTATAATTAAATTTCAAGAATCTGCACCACATTGCAATACACTGGTACAAACCTATCTTCACGCGCAGGCTTTCCTCCACCCTGACATCTCTATACTCAGTCTCTGCCTCTGCCATGTTTCCTTCTGACCTATATTTTTTTCCGGATGTGGGCTGCGTCCACATAGTCTACACATTCATCGTACGGCGCACTGTGACAAGTTGGCCGTGTCGAGGAGAGGCGTTGGAAAGTTGACTATCCGTCCGGTTCAGGTTTCTCTATATATAAGCCTTGTAAGCAGAGCCGCTAATATTTTGATGTTCTATCTATGTGGCTACGTCTTAAACATGAAGAAATTACCTATGCAAGCTTTGGAGCCCTTAAGCAGCACCAAAGTGTGCTCCAACCATTCCCACGAAGAGCCGGTCGTATTATATGAAAAGGGGGATTTGTAATATATCATGGATGTCTTACTGTAGCAAACCCTATAAATAGTGGCATTCTAAGGGAAAGCTTTATTCTTATATTCCTAGAAATGATAAACTATTCCTTTTCAATTGGTTCAAGGCCTTCCATGAGGCTAAAATTAAACATTCGACAAATTAGCCTGATTTAACATTCCGATAGTGCTATATACATCTAGATAGTCATATGTAAAATAAAAAACATGAATTAATTCACTAACAATTTATTTTTTTATCTTCTCATTCGCATTATATAATATATTGCATTATATGAAATTGACACTTCTTGTGAAATAGTTGATGATAAAGTGCTTAATTTAAAAAATTTACATTGGAAAGTTTGTTTTGTGTTTCAAGTGCCTACTTTTTATATGCATATGGTTACCCTAGAGATGTTTCAAAATGGCGGTGTCAGGAGTGAAATTCGACGACGGCCGGAGCGGATTTGCTTCGAACTGTTTTCCAGTTCGCTCATTAGGCCAGACAACTGAAGATGGTAAAATCCCCAACATTTCCATAGACTGATAGATAAAAAGGTTCTAACGATTTTACGATCTCACGCTAATGCCTATGTTCATTTGCGTGAACTAATGCATCACTTACTACCTACACTACTGTAATTTGCTGATGGATAGGTCTAGGCGTCCACCCATGTATTGTTTTTCTGATAATTGGTCGACCAAACTTCTTGAGAAGTCTATGATCTGTAAGCTCATGGTAGTGATATATAATGGGGTTTTATCTGACTGTCACATCAGTTCATGATATAAAACTTCTTTTAGTGAAGTGGTTTCGTCGCATTTGGCAACTCTGTATCAGTTGTCATCAAGTGATTCAAGTAGCATGTCTTATAGCCCTTCTAACTGTGCTGTTTCTATCAACAGCAAATGGAGCATGGCTCATAGCACAGCATGCAGAACAGAGAAGAAGATTCAAGGCAGTTCTGTGTGCCAAGCCTCGAACATATTCACGTATCAAAGAAGAGCGAAAAAAGTCAGAACTACAAGGCACCAAGTTAGAGAGTCACAAATTTGATGATGATGATGAAGAATATGAGGAGGCAGATGATGATGGCAAGATTTTGGATGGGTTTTTCCTGGTACGTTCTTTTTGAACTTTTCTTCTAATCCTTTTTGTTGTTATAATTTAAATGGAAATGTTTCTGAAAGCACCTCGCACTTCTAGATCTGATCTAGATCTAATTCTAATTCTTCCAGATTGGGTCTCAAACCAAAATGCAGATCAAGATTGGATCCCTATCCTTATGTCCACCAAAATGAGGAGTATCATTCATGAAAGATGAGGGTGTTTGGAGGTCTCCTAGTATTTTAGAATTTGTCATAGTTCACATAAGAAAAAAAAAACACAAACAAAAACAGCCTTATTGGCCACAAACAGCCCTGAGCTGTACATTCACCAGTTTCCTTTTCACTAAAATGAAATTTCAATGGAAAAATGCTGACAATGAATTGTGATGCATCTGCAAGTTCCAGCGTGTAAAGACACCATTCCAAGGGACAGCAAATATAATATTCTTAAGGCAGGTAATAACATAATGATGGATTTCTCAACCACGAGATGAGATTCTAATGTGCATGCAAAATGATTTTTTTTTTATTGCAGATGAAACACTGCTGTGTAGATGATCCTTCGGACCTATGCTCTGTGAACATTGCCAACAAAGAGCTGACAGATGTCAAAGAGGATGACCTTATGCTATTTGAAAATGTTGCCTATGTCAATGCAGGGGAGAATTACCTGCCTTTTGGTATGTAAATAATTACTTTCTCTCATAAAACATAGCATGAAAGCAATCTTTGTCACGTCTTATGAGGGAGGTGCAGGCATAATCTTGTTTTATGGAGGAGAACAATTTTTTTAGTACATGAAAGTGGTATGCAATTTGACCTAAGTTAGTTCCTTTGCCAAAAATGTGTCTTGAAGTCCCACATCTGTTGATGAGAATGTAAATCACATTTGCCTCACAATAATTAGACATTGTGTAGCAGATTAGAAATACCCCACTTACAATTATGGGTGCATTATTACTAATAATCAGATTAATCAGTAAATCTGACTAGTCGCATGTCATGGCATGAAACTCAAAACTCTTGTCTATAATTTAGCTTAGGTTTATCGTGTTGGGTTAGGAAGTATTAAATACTTTAATCGCAGTGTGTCTGTATTCAAGGTATTGTCAAACCCTAAGTCATTTCATTCACAGTATCTTGACATATTTAGTCCTGCAACAAATGTCCTATATTATATAAAAAAAAAAAAAATCATATTTTAACTTTAAAATGTCATTGTAGTAGTGTTGTTGGTTAACATTGAAATGACACACATGCAGATAGAAATCAGTGTATATTCCTGTTTAGATTATCACAGTTAAGAATGGAAATTTTGTCAACATACACAGACTCAGTGTTTGATAAAGCCTTGTTACTTATTGATTTCAGGAAGATAGAGCTTATGTGATATGGATATGGATATGAACTATTGAAAAATTTCTGAATTTTACTAATCTGTTTATCACAAAACAGAGGCTTTTCGTGGATTCCCATCTTTAAGAGAACTGGAGATCCCTTTGAATGGATTGAGAAATTTGCAAATTTCACATACAGATTTCACAAATCTTGAGGTGAGAGTTGTTGACTTGAAGCTTAATTTACACTGTACACATCTTGTATGTGGTTTTATACAAAATGTCATTGTTTTTGGTTCTTAATCAGATCATACTTTACACCTCTTATATATAAGATAATTATCAACCTTATTTTATCCAGATATAAATTACTCAGATGTTCAGCACATAAAATTCATAATTGTAGTGAAGATGAATTATTGAACCAGAAGATGAGAGTGTGCAGGTTTTTCATTTGCCATAGAAGTAAAATTATTTGCCACATATTAGATATATGCTGCTGATTACAGTATCATTTTCTATTCATTTTTCCACAAATTTAATATTTCTAATAAGTCTTTTTGTTGCCATCATGTATTTTCAGATGTTAGATTTATCATACAACAATCTTTCACATGATGATCTCCTGACCCTTGGCCTTTTAACACATCTGAAAGTTTTGCATTTGACTGGAAACAACTTCAAGAACCTCCCTCAGGATTTAGCAATGCCCTATTTGTCAAGAGAAAAGTAAGAGTATCAGAGTGTGGAATTTTTGAATGGTTTCTTCTTCTACTTTTCTTCTTCTCTGTTCAATGAATTTGACTGTGCTAAAAGCTCAGTCCAGTCTTGGTCTCATAAAGGATTATTTTCAGCAGGTTATCATGGGTCTTAAACAGTATGCTTTGCAGCAGAGCTCTGTATGGCCAGATCCTTAGCCTCTGCCTAGCGCTCCGGGCTTTATCTATAACTTTCATGTCTGCAAATCCAACCTCCTCCTTGCTTCTGCGCAGGGTTGTTCCCTGAGAAGGTTGGCATTTGAAGTTCTAACCATTTCACTTGCTACAGTAGTAGCTGCTGAAGGGCTCAAGCTCAGATGGCTGCTGAATCATGAAAGTGAAGAAAGTGGTACATGATACATGACTAGATGAAAATTGGACCTTTGTATGACATTGAACAAAAATGATATTTTAAAGGATGTATACCTGAATAGCAATTATAAAGAATATCAGAAAAAAATAAGTACTTTGCAGGCAAGGTGAAACAGTATACCTACCAGGCATGGCATAGAAACCATGTGAAGTATAAAATTTATTTTTGAATGCTGAAATTGTGTTAAATTCTGTTCAAGGCTAATCTGCCACTGGCTCAGAAAAGATTTTACTTCTTTCCTAAAACCATGCATGTATATATATATTAGATATTTTATTATAATCATAGAATGCTGTAAGCTTAAGTACTTTGCCTGAATTGCTGGATTACTTACCAATGACAATTAACTTATTAATGTTTATTTTCAATCAGGCAAGTTCGACTGCAAAGATTTGCCTGCCTAGAGGTCTTGCTACTGGATGATAATAAACTGATGGACATGACAGTATTTGCTGCCCTGGCTGGACTACCAAAGTAAGCCACCAACTCAGACAGGAATGACTAAATGGCCAAACAGCTTATTTAGGAATGACTCTATACAGCTTATTGAAGAATAAGTGAATCTGGGAATCCTACAATGCTGGGTGTTGTCATCATCTTTAGGAAACAAGAAGGCAAATGAATGTTATTCACCATGAAGTTCTGCACCTTTTTAGCAGCATTTACTGGTACGCACTGGGATTAATGCTTTTTCCCCTTCACACCCACATGACAGAGAAAATGGTGTCCATTTTAGTGTGCTGATGCCATGTTCTCTAAAACGCTGAATACAATGTTTATGAAGAAGGGTCAACCCACCCACGAATGACTACACCTATTCGCCAAGCAAAGCTTGTAAACTTGCAGTACATTTATACGTTAAAAGATAGAATCATTTTGTAGTCTTCTCTGTTCTGAAATTTGCTGTTTAGTGGTGTCTAGTGACCATTTATTCAAAGAACAGGTACTCTTGCTAGCTTCCCTTCTTGCTGATATAACAGTCAGCATTAACTCTGTACATTTCAGGCTCCGCCATCTCAACATGTCAAAGAATGACATATTTTATGTTCCTCAACTGAAGTCAGTAGAGGGGCGTGTCATAACCCAAGATGGGAAGGAGAAAAAGCCACGTGACCGACCTGCAAGTGGTCGCAAGAGTTCTCGAAGAACAAAGTCACGGAATTCAACCCGGCAGACAGAAGCATTGATTGATCTTGAGGCAGACAAGACAGCTGGCAAGGAGGGCATCTTAGACTCAAAGGATGAGAAAGTTCAACCTGAAAATGGTCAAGAGAAGAGGGAAGAGAGTGGACTTGATAGGACAGGTGTGTTCTTTCTTTCTTTGTTTGTTTCTTTCTTTCTTTCTTTCTTGCTTTCTGTCTCTCTTTCTTTCATACTTTCTTTCTTTCTTTCTTTACTTCTTTCATCCTGTCTTTCTCTTTTTCTTTCTTTCTTTATTTAAAAATTTGTCTGCACTTTCCTTCTTCTTTTTTTAACTTTGCTTGCATCATTCCTCCTTTTCTTTCTTCTTTATTCATTTCTTCTTTCTGTTTTTCTCCTTCTTCCAGTCTCATGTTTTGCACTCTCCTCTCTTTTCTTTCCTTCTTTCATTCTTGTTTCTGTTATTTCTGCCAGTGACAGTACTTAATTGCACACGAATTGGGCAAAAACTCTTGGGAATGGGTAAAAACTTATCTTTCAGAACTGTCATTTCCAGGGTTATCTTCATTTTGCATGTTTCTTAACTTTTTTTTTTTGATTGGCCTTCTAAACAGACACTAAGATTAGTGAAGACCCCAGTTATCAAGGTAAGATATATGTCTGTGTTGGTGTGTTTCAGTGATTGCAATGTTTTTGTGAGAGGAGCTTTACTAAGGTTTAAGCAGTAGACACGTCCTGAAATAAGTTTATGTAGATAAATGAGTGCACCCAGGGTTAGTGGATTAAACCGGCATGCAAAACATATTACCCATGCAGCCTTGGACAGTTTTACTTCCTTTGCTTTAACTGGGTGATGCATTCCTTGATATATCACTGCAAGTGTATGCTTTGAATTGCGTGGCGCCATTATAAACCCTTAACCATAGCTTGCATAGTTCTGACCACAAGATGCATGGATTATTTTGGGCAAATGAAACATGGTTGATCTGGCATTGGTAACCACTAGTTGTTCTTTTAGTTCAAGCTTTGGTGGAAGTCCTTTGAACTGTTATGATTTATGCATTTTATTATGAAAACCGTGCAATATATTGCTTCCAGCATTCGAATCTGTTTTGTACATATCCTATTTATGTTTGAAATGTTTCAGATTGTATACTGAGTGCACTATATCACTCTGTGTTTTTCTGTTTTCTCATTACCTCACGTCTGTAAAGGGTAGGAAAAAGGTTTCATATGCACTATGTCTTTACACCCCTCATTGTTACATTCATCACCCTGACTAGTAACTGCACCACATTTATGGTCCTCTTTGGTCAAGCATTTTCATGGCTGACTACATTGCTCATTGAAAAAAGATCTTGAACATCATTTTGAGGCATCAAATTTCAGAGGAATTAATTATGTGCCATTCTGATTTTCATATGCGCCAGGCAGCACTGCCATTTCTGTGACAAGGATGAGCTATGAACGCCCTTCATGGGCACCTGTTGATAAAGACTATTTAGCATGACAATTTTGAAATGAATGCACTTCTAGTCTTTAATGGAACTTGTAGAGGAGTTATTCACTCAGTTAACGTCTCATTTACATCACAGACATAACTGAGCTATCAGTATTCTTGTATGTATATCTCAGTGTTTCACACTCATTTAAGTAGGTAACTACACATACCATCATTTGTGATAATTACTCAAGTGCAAAACTGATAAAAATCAACTTACAGGTACATAATAAGCTCGGTTTTACTGGTAATTTAAACTTCATTCCAACTGGCCTTAAACCATTTTAAGTATGTGAGATAATGATTGTGGTAAATCTATGGCAATACACAAGGAATTTGGGACCAAACCATTGCAGTGAGTGTGCAGGTTTTTTTGAGGTATCTGAACATCAAATTCATAAAGTCTTGCAACACTCCACTTTTTATAGGGTGTCTCTTGTTTGTTTTTAAATGTTCAGAGTGTGTTATTATGCAGTATTTCATCTTTGCTACAGTAGTTTTCAACATAATTTGTCGCACTTACAAATTTTATATCTCTACATTTGTCTCTCTCAGGACATTTTATTCTTCTGTAATATTTGTGCACATGCAAAAAATTTCTGTTTGCATATTTCTGTAGGTCAAAAGTCTGGTAAGTGGTGCACATGTGCATGTTTTATTTTTTCTTGTGATCTCTTTTTCTTTGTTTTGTGACTGTTTCATAATCTGCCTGGCTAGCAACAAAGTGTGGTATGTTACAGATTACTTTATTAAGTTTATAGTAAATCATGATTTTTCAAGAAAATGTTTTAAGTGTAAACATGATCTAAACACAGAAATCAAGAACATTATGACATAGTCAGGAGATATTACAATAAGTCTTACATAAGTGTATTTTGATTCAAAATGTTTTCAGGTTAAGTGCTTTAATATAACTTAAACTGAAAACAGGGGAAAAAACATGTATGACATAGTTAACAGATGCTGCAAAAAAGTTCTTAGGGCAGCGTGTTTGGAATAACAATTTTTCACATAAAATGCTTTTAGAGTAAACATGAACTCAGCACAGAAAAAATACATTTATGGCATAGTTAAGAGATACTGCGAAAAGTATTTTTTTCAAGTGAAATACTTAATGAGTAAACATGAACTAAAGATGGACAAAAAAAGCATTAATAATATACTCATATTGCAAAAAGCTCTTAGGTTAGTGTATTTGGAATCAAACTGATTTGTACACATTAAAACATCTACTTCTCAGTGAGATCATTCAGTTCTGAAGCATTAAACTTACATGCAGCAGTACTAATAGCACCAATATATCATTCAAATCGTGGAATGGTTTTGTATTCTTTATTTTGTTGGTTAGTTAACATTTTATTTTACAGAAGTATTCATTTTTTCAGAAAGTCTGTGTCCCTAGTCAGATCAAAATACTTACCATGTTCTAACAATGCTTAGTTTTGAGAATTAGATTGCCAGTTTCCTTGTTGTTTTCAAGCTTTCAGTTTTGCAGTGTTGAAAGTGGTCTCACAGAATGTTATTCCTTGTGACTCAAATCTCTGTTGACAAATGTGTAGATTTACATGCAGCACTTCTGCTAAGTATTAGCATTATTTGTAGAGTTGTCCTGGCTACTGTGATGTAGACAAGGATGAATTAACATAGTGCGAACGTCTCAGTAAATACATGTCAGAGGGGATCTATGAGCCATGGAGCTCTTAGACAACGGTTCAGTCTGCCCAGTTGTCAGTTCATCCCTGATATGGACCTGGTTGAGACAAAGTTGTTGATTCTTTGGACATTCTTGATACTGTATGTGTCCACTGTACATGTTTGATACTTCAAACCCTGAAACTGAACATCTCTGAACATATTAAGATTTTAATAAATTAAATATATATTGTCTGATTAAATTAAGAATTTTGAGTATGCAGATATAATGCTTTTGCTGAAGGACATCATGTTTTAAGGAAGTTTGTCAAGATTAATTAGGTCACAGTTTCAATCACATAGTCTTAACTAAAGGTTATCAGTGGACATAGCTAAGTAAAGCACTAAATGACACCCCAGATTTAGTGGTGGTCAAACCAGTGAAGATAATTGGAATGCTATTAAAACAGTACATACTGATGAATTGACAGCATGATCAAAAGAGGAGTTTAACACTGTCATTGAAGCCTACATGTCTGTTTAACTTATTGATGATTTGCTTTTTCTTAATATAATATTATCTTCTATACACTAACGTGGATACCTCAGGGCTTTGAAATCTCATTTTTCAACTGTCTTATTTGGTTTGACAAAAATTCAGTCTTCAACTCTTAACTTATTGATGATTTGCTTTTCCTTAACATGTGTTAACTTCTACAGACTAACTTGCAGACCTCAGGGCTTGGAAGTCCTAGTTTTCAACTGCATGATAAAAATTCACTCATGACTGAATAACATTAATTTAGTTAATGTTTTAGTCAGTTTCTTCTCTACTCCTCCCCCCTCCCCTTCCCCCACCCCTAAAGAGAAAAAAAGTACATATGAGCATTTTTTTTCTAAACTGGCAGTCTGAAAATGTTATAAGAAATCATAAGACATCGCTGGCTTTACAAAACGTATGTGGTTTACATAAGATTTCTAAAGATTACATCTTTTTGTCCTGACAACCTCTCAAAACTGTTGTTGTGTGAAGACTCTCTGTATAGGAAACAGTAATGTTGCTCTTAAAGAGGACATTTTTCAAAGAAACAAAGCTCTGGTACATGCCATCTATCTGCTGGCCTCCTCATTCCCCCTAAGAACCTCCTCCC
>JAWQUT010000149.1:668922-686852 GCA_033807755.1 Ellobium chinense | reverse complement strand
AGAGAGAGAGAGAGAGAGTGAGTGAGTGAGAGAAGCCAAGATGTTTTTATCCCCTGAGTCGATGTTCACTACCTGCCTTCTCGCTTTTCTTCCATAGCAACTCAGGCTCTCACTTTCTCTTATTGCTTCTATTCCCTCTCTCTCTCTCTCTCTCTCTCTCTCTCTCTCTCTCTCTCTCTCTCTCTCGCTGTCTCGCTCTCTCAACCCCAAAGACATTGTAAATGTAACGTCTTTGCTTCACCCTTGTAGTCGTGCCCACCCATCTATCCCCTCCCTCCCCCTCCCCATCTCGTAACTGTTGCTATGCTCAACGTGGCATATCCATGCTAACTGCTATGGCCCTTATCATTTTTCTCTTTGATCGTGGAGACCAGTTCTTTCTTTCCCAAGATTTTACAAGTATTCTCCAAATTATTCCAGTGGTCTTCCCTGGCCAACATAAGAGTGTCAAACTATTTTCACGTCGATATGCCAGCTGTTTGACCGGCTCTTCGACACATGCTCACTGATTTATGACTAGTGATGTAACTAACACCGCCCCTAAGCGCAGAAAACACTGCCTGAGACAATAGTTAGTTGTCAATCAAATTTTATCCTGCTGTGCAAAATCTTAACAACCTATGTGCCCCTCAGGCAAAATGATAGAGAATGTCAGAACGGTAGACCAATGAGAGCTCATTAAACAATACAAGGGGGAAAACGGCCCAGACAACCATACATAGGCTATGCATACATTAATAAAGCGACTCATTCAGTGCCCACACGGATGCTTCTTTTATCCAGTATTCATCCTGCCTTTTCTAAGATTACAGCATTGCAATCAACGTCAGGCACTTGTTCACAGTCTTCAACAAAAGACTTAATGATCATATGTGAAAAAGAGAATAAAATTTAGCACGAAGGAAAGTTATTGCATATGGATAATTCTCTTCGCACAACGACTATTAGCTCGCCTCTCGCTTTATGACGTCACACCTTATTCCCGCGCTGACCGGACGACCAGTTATGGCGGCCCGCGCGATGTGAAAATCCAGACTTTCAAGCTGCATTTTCTCGGAAGCGCTCAGGCGAAGAAAACGTGTAAGGGGTTGAAAATTTATGAAAAAATATTGTGGGTTTTTAAGGCTATGAAGCAGATAGCTATCCCTGTTCCTTTAAATCATATTGCTCCAGCATCATCTGGACACAAAATTAGGATAAAATGTGACTGTGTATCATGATAAAAAAACACAGAGTGTACAGTAGCTGTAAAGTAGAAGAAGATAATGTTAAGAGTACATTTAACACTGTAAACATAAAACCATCTCAGTATAGTTTGATGATTGTCCTGAGAGCTGCACCAAGTAAAATAACCTGACCTGAAAGGGAATGATGAGTTATAAAAATCGCAGATAGTGCAGGATCCAGTGGATGCATGAAGTACAGTAATTCAATTCCAATGTATAGATAAAAGTCCTTTAACCTGCCTTAAAAACGATAATGATAAATTGAAGTATATGGTTACTAAAACTTTATTGCAGATTTTAGCAAGACGAAGCTCTCTTCATCAGGCCTTAAGATTGAACTTAAAACAGTAATAGACAGCGAAGTAAAAAGAGGAAAAGAAAGGAAAGATTAAAGTAGATCACAACAGACAGTTTGGGATGCATAAATACTGTTCAGTCTAAAAGAGGGACTGTGTTAAGTGCAGTCTAAAGGGTGCAAATTAAAACAGTGAACAATAAAAGTAAGACTAGTGGGTAAATAGCATGCAGTCCCTGCTATGCTCACTAAAATCATCTCAGTAAGTATTTGAAAATATCACTCCTGCAGATCACAGAGGTTGTGCCCAAAGTGCCAAAGTTAACTCTGGAGGAGAAGATGATGTTAGAGTTACCTCCTCCCCCAGTGCCAAAAGCCATAGAACATGGATCTTCCCCTGTCCTCAGACAGACCAGGAAAGGCAGTGAACTGCTGGGTTCGTCAATTTGTGGCTGTTTTCACCTATTTCCTATGTTTTCATTTCTCATTTCCACTTTCTCCCTTCTTTTCATTCTGCCTCAGTCTGTCATTCTTCCAGCCCAACTTCATCTTCAACTTTGTATCAGTGTTAGTCAGTTTTCTTATGTTTGTCTGCCTTTTAGTACATTAGTGGTCAGGGCTTTTGCCTGTCTAACCTTGCTTGTAATTGTGTGAAACATGAAAAACTGAAATCCTATTCTTCGCACAGAAAAAGCGGTACAGAGACCCTTGTCTTCCATTACAGTAGATCAATTTACATACAATATTTGATTACCATGGTAAAAATTAAGTCATTTCTCAAATTTCTGCTTCATTCAAATGAACCTTGTAACTGAAAGAGGAATCTTGTTGCACAGGAGCTGAACTGAGCTCAAAATAATTTTGTTTTTCTTGTTCAAGCTTTATGCCTTGTTCTATCCAGGTAATAGGGATAAATCAGTGCTGCCTCCAATAGCAACAACACCAAAGGAAGAGCTCACACAGGCATGGGCTGAGAAGATAACGGAGGAAGAAGAGGAGGACTTTGATGAAGAAGAGATCGAAGAAAGAAAGAGGGCAGGAATGGACAGGGAGCCCTCAGACACATTCTTTATGACCCAGGTAATAACAATAATAATCATAAGGTTTGTCGATCTTATTAATGCTTACGCCTGCTATGTGACATTGTATTACCATGACCCTGGTAGGCCAGGTCACTTGAGAACTTTATCAGCTCCCTGGAAACATACAGTGTCACTGCCAATTACAGGCGCCATGCACTGTGACCACATAATTCACTGCTTATAGCAAGATACCCATTTTATAGATGGCAGGACTAAAGAAATTTTTGTCTTGCTGAAGGCTTCTAAAAGCTATTGCTTAAATGTTAGTATTCAGCTTTTGTGAAATGACCATGATATTTTATGCTCCTTGGGTGCTGAGGAATTACCAAGTGATCTAGTCCACCTGGGTTATTACAGTATTAAGTCACATCAGCAGGCTTTGCCTGGATATAACATTTATAAACCTCATCATTATTATATTATTAATGTTTGTGTCTTCCTATAAACAGTGCTCTTCATTCATCAAAGTGTCCTTTCCCCATAATGTGCCCACATTAGAAACTTTAGTGTAAGGCCTTTGAAATGTGAAGAACTAACAAATGCCGCTTTCCCACCACACAACATCAGATATCATTTCTTCTCGCCCTATCATTCCTTTCCCTCTCTTCATCCCTCCCCACTCCAGAAAAAAAACACATCTTTGAAGATCTTTTACCCTGTCCATGATTCACACACAATTATTTTGTCTTTTGCTTTTAGCTGGATGACATAGGTGAGAGACATGACCAGCCAGCAAAGAGAGAGATTTCCTTTGCTGAGGAGCGTGCCACAAGGGCATCTACAATGTCAGAAGGCAAAGACAAGCTTAGTGAGCAAAAGACAGTTGTAGATGATAGATATAAGGGATATGAACTTCTCTTGGATATTGAAGACTTGGAGGGTGAGCCAGAGCTGCCTCCAGCTAGGGGTAAGTAACCGTGAGCAGCATTATTGACCTGTTGTTCATAAGAATCATCCTATTTGTGTTCTGAAATGAAGCAGTCCTGATTATATAATGGGTAATTCAGTATAGTTTATTGATACAATGGAGCATTGTTGGCAAATGGTTACATCATTACAGGTCTAAAGCTCATAGGTTCAATTCCTGACGACAGTGGTTTTGCCAGTGTTCTGGGAAATATTTCATTCACATTTGCCTCAGTCCACCTGTCTACAAAAATGGATCCCTAGTAATGGACAGTGATACTAGTGATCAACACCCTCAAATGATTGCAGCACTATCTGCTTCCTGGGTAGTTGAGAAAGTCACAGAATGATCAGACCTGTCGGGGTGATAATAGAGTGAAGTCACTTGAGCAGGCATTAGCCTGCATACAAGACTTACACAAATAATCTCACATGTTGGTTTAATATTTCTTTAGAGTGTACTTGATTTGTTTTAGAGTGTTGAGAGAGAAAGAAGATCACTACCCTTCCAAATCTGGGTGGCGGATACATTTGTTGCAAAGACATTCAGACTTCTCTCTAGCTACACCATAGAATGGAAAACCCTTGGCCTTCACCATGATTTTGTTTATGCTTTTCTGGACCTTTAGAAGTTACACCAGAGTTGCCATCTCTCACGAAATTTTCGCGAGACTCACGAAAAATAGCCGAATCGCACGCACTTACAAAATATGCGGTAATCTCACGAAATATCCGCCGGCGTTAAGAGAAAAAAAAATCTTGGCACACAAAACAAAGTTGACACCGGAAACATAACCGGTAAACATTCAGTCGGCAAAAAAAAAATTTTTTTTTTTGGCTCACAATTCCGGCGTTCTTTTCTTTGTTTAGTCAGGCAAGGCTGTTATTTGAATAGACAAGCCAATGTGTCATATGCTCAGTGCTTTGCCTTGAACTTAGGCCTAGGCCTACCTACCTTCTCATTCAAATCGACCGCAAGTTGAATCGCATGTATTGTTAACCTACAAGAATTTTGCATGGACTTTTAAAGTTATACCTAATTTAGATAGAGATCTTGACAAGTTATTATTCTTATTATCTATTAGATTCCAGAACACGTGTGTCAGTGTGGACAGTTTTAAGAATTGTAGAATTGAGCATTTTTCCTTGATTCTAGATCTAAATTAGATCAGCCATATTATCCGATATGCTGTCTCCCCCAAAAAATTCAAATCTCACTAAAAAATGTGCAAATCTTACTTAAAAAATTTTGTTAAGGTTGGCAACTCTGCTACACCTGACAAAATATTTAGGATGGCAGTTTAACCCTTTGAGGACAGTGAGCCATGAAATTGGTTACATGGTGGAGTGCAGTGAACCACCAAAATTGTCAGATTTGGTTGATATTTTGGCAACCACCCTAAGAAAAACTGGCCTATCTTATTGCAGAATATTGATGGTTTCATATTTATTTCATGTTAATTAAAGTCCTTATATATATTCTTAAAAATCTATGAGATTTGATTCACAAGTTTAAGTGTGCAATATCAAAACAAAAAAAATATGTCAAGGGCTGCCCTTGCCAGTGTTTTGATTTTATAATATTGTCATTTTACACAGTTTTTATTTGTTTATCCCCCAGATGTCCAAGGCAACATTCGAGCCTTGAAACACACCTTGAATCACATGCTGGTGTACAGAGACCCAGCAGTTGAACTAAACAAGGTCAAGAAGATGGTGCCTGAGTTCAGAAGGGTAAGTGTTTACTGCCACTTCAACAGAGACATATCAAAATATTTGTAGGCCAAGGAATGGCTTCAAATGATTGATATATGCTTTCCTTACCAACATCTCATATTCTTCCTCCTCTCTAACCAGGCTTCAATTCTTTCTTTCTTCCCTTTTTCTTTCCCTTTCCTTTCTCCTTCCTTTTGTTTTTCCTTTGTTTATTCCTTACTTCCATTCTTCCTTTATTCTTCCATCATTTTTTTCATACCTTCCTTTCTTTCTTTCTTTCTCTCCTGCTTCTTCCTTCCTTCATTTCTTACTTCTTTCTATCTTCCCTCTTGAATTTTTTGTTCAAACATTTTCAGATGACTCTTGCTTTTGGCTATATTTAGTAATTTACTCGCCCCTGGCACAAGGTAGAAAGATCTCAGTTATCTTTGCAACAGTTCCAGTTCCATTGGCTGGATTAAACTCATCCTCTTTCATCCATGGTCTGAGGCAGGACAGCAGCCTAGTGCCATGGCGACTTAAGTGATTATCTTCAGAACCATTTACTTTCATTCATTCATTCATGTTCCCATGCAGGTCCCTGTTCCACCAGCCAAGCCCCACCCCAGCTATCAGGAGAGAATGGATGACGTCATGGTAAAACTGAAGAGCAGATCAACCCTAGAGGAAGAGAAACTGACCACAGTGTTCAAAGACAAGACCAAGTACCACAGACAGTTCCCAGAGGCAGAAGATCTTTTGGCTCAGGTGAGATTCGAGGCTGCACACATCTCTTATTATGTGGCTGTTTGTATATGAATTCCACAATGACAACAAATTCTTATATGTTTTACACTATTGGTGCTGAGATCAATAATGTTTAAAGAATAGTGCTTTCACTGAATGTTCAAAATGAAGTAAATTCAGTAGAGTAGTAAACATGATGTTTTCTTTTCTATTAATGACCAGTCTGCCGCATTCATGGTCATCCACTACAGAAAATAGACTTCAAACTTCAAGTTATTTTACATCATCAGGAAAGGTTGCTCAGTAATCTCTTATAGTGTCCACATGTGCAGCTCATTCCTCACATCTTCTTCAAGGATTTAATAACATTGCTCTTAGATTTTACCTTGTCCTGCCTTCCAGTAAAAGTATTTAGCCTCATATCTCCACTTTTTGGTTTATGGTAGCTTTATTTCACTTTCGAAACTTCAGAGCTAATCCTAATTTTGGTAATGTCTCAACAGATTCAGAGACGCTACAATGCTGTCCGAGTTCACTCAATGAAAGATGCCAAACAAGCAAAGGAGATTACTGAAAATATGGTGAACCTTCTCCCAGTTCCACCACCTAAAGCAGAATAATTTTCCTTTTTATTTTACCATTTGTATGAGTGTCTTAAAATTTTAAAATTGGTATGAGGGTCTTAAAATTTAATAATAATTTGATATGAATGTCTTTAAGGATGCCGCAGTGTTAGATCCAATTCTGAACAGAATGTTAAGTTTAGTACAATGAGTCTAATATAACATGCGTGATTGCAATGGAAACTCCGTTCTATTGGGCATATCCCTCAATCCCTGTTTCCCCTTTCCTTGACTGTTTAGATTAAAACAGCATAATTATTTGATCAGGGGACTGGGGAAGAGTGAACATTTGGGTGTTAAGGCATAACAGCCCCACCCTGATATCAGTTTTTGCATGAATAGGGAGCTAAGGCTTGGATGAAATTGTCTCAGTCAAAGTTTACAGACTGGATAGTAGGATCGTCATGTATTACTTTTGCAGTCAGCAATGATTGCATGTAGCATCACCAACAGAAATCTTTTTGTTTACATATGAATCATGAGAATACAGTTCAAGTTACTTCTCCAGTTTCCATATCCAAATTGAGGAGCAAAGGTGCACAGTGATATGGTAAAACTTTGAAAGCTTGACCATCATATTACTATCATAATCAAGGCATTTATAACTGTGGCCAACAGATCCCTGTCATGTAGGCGAATGGCCGTGATAGTTATTCACCGAAACCTTTTCCTGTTACAGCTGATGACAAAAATGAAATTTTTTTATGTACATATATGTTATGTTTGGAGGGAGAATTATTAATTCTAACTGAAATTCTGTAGTTGCAAGAGTGCAACTGAATTTTAGATGTGCATGTACTTGCCAATGGCAATACCAGCATTCTGAATCCAGAATATCGTTCTCAGATTTCTTAAGTGAGATTTGAAATAAACCATTGAAAATTACACCCAGAAATGGAAAATTGGAAAATCACATCTAGAAATAGAAAATTGGAAAATTACAACATCATGATAATTCTGACCAATTTATTATCACAATGCAGTAATTTTGAAAGATGGGTCTTGGTATTATGCTATTTTCATCTTTCAAAATTACTGCTTTGTGATAATAAATTGGTCAGGATTATCATGATGCTGTAATTTTCCAATTTTCTATTTCTAGATGTTGTGATTTTCCAATTTTCCACTTCTCAGATTTCTTAAAGTATTTCTGTATTGTAAATTTTGTCCATATATATTTTTTTTCTAATTCCAAAAGGACTCCATTCTGGGAGACCAGCAAGCTGTGATAAATATATTAATGTTACATCTTCAGTTTCTTATTTGTGTACATAATGATACTTTGTTAACCATGAGTATAATGTGAGTACACATCTTTGTTGCATCAGCGAAGCTGTAACTTGACCATAAGAATATGGAATATTTGTATTCCATGTTTGAAATGTTGTTTGTGTGAGTGTAACTATGTACTTTTACATTCCCATACCCGTTGGCAGAGACCTCATACGTTTTATGACAGATGGTTGCTGGCTGAGTTTGTGCACCGAGCAAAGCTTGTCTAATGGCATAATTGTTATAATGCTACAAGAATACTGCTGTCAGAAGTGTCAGGTATTTGATTTTGGAACATGTCAGAATTCTGTCTGGCAAATCAGACATGACATTTATGAAATATCAGATATCAGTAGAACCCCCAGCCTTGTGTTGCTCAGGATGTGATACATTAAACATAATTTTTCTGGAACATTTCATTTACAGCCAGAGTTGTATTGTCATTCTTTTTGTACTGTGTTAATGTACCCCAAAAAATCAGTCAATAAAATCTGCAACTTTAAAGACTGATGTTGCGTTTTAATTTTTTTTTTTTTAATCTGTCAGCTGAATTTCAGTGATTGGTATTTGAAAATAAAGCCCAGCTTTGTGACCACTTCATCTCTTCCCTATACCACCAACCCCTCTACCCCATAAAAATGTGTGATAAGAACTCCTACATTGCCTTTTTTTCTGAAACACATGTTTTTAGTGCATGTACATATTTATCCTCAGGGCTCTTTCAGGAGTTATGAACAGTATAGTTACAGCTGTAACTCAGATTTCTTTTTTTGCCAAGTTTACAATCATCTGACGAGAGAGCTTATCTCTGTCCAGAGTGTTTGTGAGAGAACAGAGTGGTTCTCTTTGACAATAGCTCTTTGTCTGGTAAAATTATTGCCTAGCTTCTGTTATCATATCAAGGGCATTTGCAGTTGGGTAAGAATATTTTGCTGGGTGAATGAATATGCACAAAAGTTATTTTAGTGGGAAAACCAACAAAATTTCGACATTACTAAAACCAACATAAGCCCTTTGTCAGAAAACACTAGAGGTTCACATGTCCCTTAGTGAAAGGGCATAGTTTAGGGTTTCACTGATTCTGTGCTGTTTATATTTCTTGACACGCCAGAACATAACTATCAAAATTTGCTCGTGTGTAATATTTATTCAATTCAGTTCAATGGGAAACATAAATGTATGTTTTCAAAGGTCAACACACAGCATTAGATCACATAGTTGTTAATAAGAATAGCACATAATATTAGACATGTATCCTTTCTACAGCTTTGGGCAAGGTATTCTGAAGAGATTTCCTTTCATCTTGGCAACTTGTGTCTTCTGTATCATACATCTGGGAAGAGAAGACAGAGATTTTAAGCACATTACTTTACTTTTATTTCCACTAGGCAAGAGGGAATATTAACCCGTATGCCTTTTTTTTTCTATGGAACCTTGTCTGTGGCACTAATTACCTGAAACCATGAAACTTCTACATTTGGTGAGCTATATCCTTATGAAATACTGGCATACTATCAGCTGACACTGACCTAGGAGGAGCCATGCTGCCAAAGATAATTTTTAAGATCAACAATAACAACAATAACAACTATAGAAATTATAATTATATCAAAGTCAGAGAGATACTGTTATACCGGACAGAACACAGAAGAGCAAGGCAATTTTAATAACAATAAAACAGCAGCAAAACAGAGCAAGATCAACATGGCTGATCCCAATTTTACCTCAAGTTAGTTGCAGAGGGAAGGAAAGATGATCACGCCATATCATTCAAACTGACACTTTATCACAAGAACATGTAAGCAGGCAGGAAGACTCCTGCTAGATGATCCAAGAACGAGGTCAGTGATTCTCAGACTTTTGATACCCATTGACGCCATCAGGCAATCCCATATACCCCTGTTTTAAAATCATTCACCTGGTTTTAAAAATAACTAAAGGACAGTCAGTTAATTGTTGTTGTTGGTGTTGTTGTTGTTGTAATTGTTGTTGTTGTTGCTGTTTTTACTGATCTGCGATGGTACCGTCTTCATTGGAATAGGCATGCCCAACCTCAGCTTGAGAGACCCTCTTCCAGTTCAACTTTTATGAACTCTTATCGCTCTGTTAAAGACTCATAAATGTTACTGAAGGAAAGAGCTCACATACGAGGTTTTAACATAAATGTACAGCTTTTACCTTAACCTGAGCCACTGAATACACTAGAGCTGGGCTGGGCTGCGCTGCCAGTTCCAGGGGCTTGTGATGGGGCTTGAGGGCTGGATGGGCTGCCACTGCTACTTCCCTGTGAAGACAATGGGCAACATATTGATGATAATGATGATGATGGTGATCATGAGCAGGAGAAGGATGACAGTAATGTTTTTTTTAATTAACTAGTTGGTTGGTTGGTTGATTGTTGTTGTTGTGGTTGTGATTGTGTGCTTTAAAACCTGAAGGTTGATTTTCTTTTTTTTTTCTTTCTTTCTTTCTTTCTTTCCTTTCTTTCTTTCCTTCTTTTCGTTTCATTTTTTATTTCGCTCTTTCTCTTGGCCTTGTTTTTGTTTCACGTGGAACTGCCGCTCTATAAATGGAATATTGATGACCAAAATGAAAAACTACGTTACACCCAAATTTATGCGCGAAACAAGAACAATAAGTATCAGAACAATCAATTTTCTAAGGAGAAACGAAATTTCAGTTCCAAAACCTAAATCACGCCCTCAAAAATGACGGAGTGGTAGGACGAAAAAGAAAGTAGAGATATACTCAGTATCAGTCACTGGTTAATCTTAATCTTCTGGTGAATGGAAGTTATTTTCGCTACACCTTAGCCCCTCAAAGTAGATGATCATAGAAGCATTATCAGAATTTCAAAAAAGACGTTTTCATTATTTCCCCCACCTTTGCCGTCCTCCCTCGCCTTCCTCCCCCCTTCCCCCAAACTAAATTCACTCTCTTTATATGAGTTACTCACCTGTACTTGCTGACTTGGTGACGCCGCTGATCCTCCCGCACCTCCATTAGGAGGGGTCATGCTCCCGCCTCCACTGCCCGTTGGCTGTTGATTCGACGCCCCTGACGAGCCCGATGCTCCTCCATTTGGAGGAGTCAGGCTGCCGCCACTGGAACTAGCACCGCCCCCAGTGCTGCTCGTAATACCACCTGGGTTTGAACCACTTCCGCTACTCGAGCCACTTCCGCTACTCGAGCCACCCCCACTGCCCCCACCGGTGCTACCAAAAGGGCTGGAGTTTGAGGGCTGGGAGCCACCGGAGCTACCACTGCTACTTCCACCTGAACCAGAGCTAGAACCAGACCCAGAACCAGAACCAGACCCAGACCCGCTACTACCACTTCCAAATGGGCTACTATTCGTATTAGCGGTACCCCCGTTACCACCGGTGCTACTGGAGATGCCACCGGGGTTCGAACCGCTACCGCTTCCGCCGTACGGGCTTTGATTGGATGGTTGTGAGCCTCCAGTATTGCTGCTGCTTCCTCCTGAAGTACTTCCGCTTCCACTTCCACCAGAAGTACTTCCGCTTCCACTTCCACCAGAAGTACTTCCGCTACTGCTTCCACTTCCACCAAAAGGGCTTTGATTGGATGGTTGTGAGCTTCCACTACTGGTGGTGCTGCCACCGGAACTACTTCCGCTTCCACTGCCACCTGAGCCACTTCCACTGCTACCGCTTCCACCGAAAGGACTTTGATTGGATGGTTGGGACGCTCCACTACCACTGCTGCTTCCACCTGAACTGCTTCCACTTCCACTTGAACCACTTCCGCTTCCGCTTCCACTTGAACCACTTCCACTGCCACTGCCACCACTACCACTTCCAAAGGGACTGCTGTTAGTATTAGGAGTGCCCCCGTTACCACCTGTGCTACTGGAGATACCACCGGGGTTCGAACCGCTACCGCTTCCGCCGTACGGGCTTTGGTTGGATGGTTGTGAGCCTCCAGTATTGCTGCTGCTTCCACCTGAGCCACTTCCGCTTCCACTTCCACCTGAGCCACTTCCACTACCACTACTTCCACCGAAAGGACTCTGGTTTGACGGCTGTGAGCCACCGCTACCACTAGAACCACCACTGCTTCCTCCTGAACCACTACTACCACTTCCACTCCCACCACTTCCACCATAGGGACTGGAATTCGAGGGTCCTCCTGATCCACCGCTCCCGCTGGCACCACCCGAGGAAGGGTTGGGCTGAGTGCCGTACGGGCTCTGGTTAGAAGGTGCTGAGCCTCCAGACCCACTCCCACCCGATCCGCCACTGCTTCCTCCTGAACCACTACTACCACTTCCACTCCCACCACTTCCACCATAGGGACTGGAATTCGAGGGTCCTCCCGATCCACCGCTCCCACTGGCACCACCCGAGGCAGGGTTGGGCTGAGTGCCGTATGGGTTCTGGTTGGAGGGTGCTGAGCCTCCAGACCCACTCCCACCCGATCCGCCGCTGCCACTACCACTAGGGCTACTTCCACCAGTGCCACTCGGGCTGCCGCCACTTGAGCTGCTACCACCTCCACTAGGGCTACTTCCAGCACTGCCACTGGGGCTGCCACCACCGCTAGGGCTACTTCCACCACTGCCACTAGAGCTGCCGCCACTGGGACTACCACCACCAGAGCTGCCACCGCTGGGACTGCTACCACCTCCCATGCCCCCTCCTCCGGCCCCAGACATGCCGGTGGCTCCTGAAGATGCGGGGTTAGCTATGTTTCCTGGATTGCCAGGGTTCGCGCCAGATGGGCTGGCTGGATTCGCCCCACCCGGGCTGCTGGGGCTTCCTTGACCGGTATTTGATGTGTAGGGGTTCTGGGGGGACAGCTGGCCTTGACTTTGACCTGGATTACTGCTTCCACCTAAGATGATGAAAATTCATGGACTTTCGAATGAATCAGTTTCATAAACTCACTGGCATTTCTCAGTTTTTTACTTTCTATTTTAAGACCCCCCCCCCCCCCCCCCCNACCAGTCTACCACGAAGATGATAAAGAGAAGACGGACAGCCTGATTACTGAGTATCATTCTCAGTGATTCGGATTTCGATTCGCAATCGTCTTCTCGTCAGCAAAAGAACACGATGACCTCCTTCTCGCCCTGAAAAGGGAACGGGAATGCTGGAATCTACTGGCCACATGATATTTTGATTCGGTCTCAGCTTTTCTTTTTTAAACAAACATGATGCTAACAGTGGACAAATTTCGAACATCTATTGGTTCTAGAGGAAAGTTAAATGGACGTTAATCGAATACATGTACTATCCGATTCGCATTCGTCTCTTCAAAATAGTCGACTTCAATGACTCTGAGTTATAGGCAAAATGAAATTACAACCACCCTTCCTGAGCCTGTGCACCATATTTCCAGATCAGACGTTAGGCATTAACTCTAAATCCTCAGAGTACCAGTCAGGAAAATAGATTAACTGTTAGATATACGCCAATGGCTGTGTGACTCATATTGTTTAATGACTGCATTCAGTAAATAACAGATTGCCTATCACGAAAGCGGCAGCTATTTGCAAATATATCTCTGATCCTGGGATATGACGCTCGCAAATAGTAGTTTCAGTACTTATTCCCATTAATCTTTTAATTCATCACGAGAGCGAGAATGCATCATTGATGAGGGGAGAGCGAATCGAACTTGCAGCTTAAATCATATTATAGCATCTTATTAAACTATTCTTAATTTGTCGACCTTTAGGAAGTTCCCTTCCAGTTTGAGCAAAACAGTAGGGTGAATGTGTCATTTACTCTCGCTTCCGAAAGTAAAAGATGCATCAGCCAATGAAAGCTAAAGTACAGACCATATCGCCAATAATAGTCCTCTGACAGTGGTAGAGAGACGGAAGTGATGATTGCTGAAGTTATGGCTTGCGATGCCCGGATGACGGGGCATGCATAACACCTATAAGAGTGGTTCATTTGATTTCTTCTGGTCAAGAATGCTGTTTGTCGAATGCGGACTGACTGTGAGTCGTCAGAAGTTTGAAGTTAGGAGAGGATTAATCCAGCCCACTGTGTATACCATATTAAAAATTTAAATTGAAATTGTTAGGGATTGGAAAATTGTTGCCATCTTTCAGATTTATGTCTAATAATTGAAATGTTCCTGCTGTTTCCGGTACGTGTATAAGGAAACTGTAAACACTGTTGTTGTTTTTTTTTTTTCTCTTCTTCCTTTAAGCATTTTTTCTTCTTTTTTTTTCTTTTTCTCAGACAATGGGCTTACTGTGTTTTCCTGTAGATGTTCTTTTGTAATGAATAAGTCTGTCAAAGTGTGAAGTGAATTGTTTGGCTATAGTATAACGCCTAATAAAGATCTTGAACTTAAACTCAAATTTGAACTTCATGCGATAAAACAAATAGTTTTTTTGTGAACCAATACTGATTTAATGCAGGGATCTGAATGGTGAACTTTTGTTGTACTGTACATTTTTGATACACTGTCTGTGGCATGTCAAGATGCGATTAAATCTATGAAGAAGGCCACAGGCCGAAATACTGGTACTCAAAAATGGAGTCTGTTGTTTCTGAATTTTCCTGTTTTTTAATCATCTATATTTTTCATTGTAACTTCCTTCTTTTGCTGGCATGGAGATAAACGCAAGTCGAAATCGAAAACAGCTAATGGGAGATAGAAAAGCAAGCTGAAATCGAAACCACTTAACTTGAAACCTATGGCCGAATAAGCGGTTTCCAAAAGCATCACTATGAAGGTAATTGAGCCCATGCCATGACCTCATTATCATAAGTCCTAGGTATTGGACAAGTTTCGCACGCATCGACATTGTAGTTTCAGCCTACGAGAGAAGTTCCATGCATTGTTTAAATGCAAAAAACTTACATCTCAAAGACGCAACTTAAAGATAAATAAATATTATACACATCCTAAAATTTCAAATGCTCACGAACTCGCATCCAGTCAAAACAAACACTTCCTGTTATATCTTCTTAGTCTTTGTAAGATCATCTTGAAGTTTTGATGTTTTGAGCAGATTATTGCGTAACATTTCTCCCTCAATACTGAATCATCACTTCCCAATGTTATCACCATACGAACTGAAAATATCACTTTTTTATTTTTTAAGTGTATATGCAGTTATGTTTGTTTTATCTGCCTATATATTTGCATGCATAACTATTAATGTTTGATTACTGTTATGTTATCATGTTTGGAACTTGGGTTCAAAAAAATAAACTGAAATGAATTGACTATTGCAGTCCATCGTGGAAATGGCGGGGCGAGTCCTGCTTGGAAAGAACTACAGTATTTTTTTACCAGCTTCGGACGCACTTACTTTTCGCCGTACTTATGGTTATTTCCAGGCAGGAATATGCGCCTACCACCAAGCACATGAAAAGTCGATCCGGGTGAGGCCCACCTGATCCATTCTTCCCAGACTCTCTACAGGAGATTTTTTTTTTTTTAAATTTCCGGGGCCTGGTTTGGAAATAACCACGGGTAGCTTCTGACCAGCTTCGTACACAATTAACTTTTCACCGTCCCTGTTGTTATTTCCCATTAGATATTTGCACCGTTCACAGCTCACGGCGAAGTCGATGCATATAAAGCCTGACTTGCCCATTCTTCCCAGATTCCCTACAGAAGAATTTTGCTTTTCTGCGGAGCCCAGCTTAGAAATAAACATAGTTCCTTGAACAACTTTGGACGCATTGTCTTTTCGCTGTCCCTATGGTTATTTCCAGGCTGGGTCTCACGCCAACTACGGCCGATGGCAAACGTTGATGCGTCTGAAGCCTGCCTTGCCCATTTTTGCCAGATTCTCTTCATATCAGAAAAAAAATTTCAGGGGCCCTGCTTGGAAATAACCTCAGCTCTTTAAATAGCATCGGACGCATTGACTTTTCGCCGTACCTATGGTTATTTCTAAGCAGGACCTTGCGCCTTCCACGGCGGACGACAAACGTCAATACGTCTGATGACAGCCTCAACGATTCTCTCCACATACTCTACAGAAGAATGTTTTTCGTTGTTGCTTGTTCTTGTTGGTGTTGTTGTTGTTGTTGTTGATGTTGTTGTTGTTGTGGTAGTTTTTTTGTTGTTTTTTTTTGCTGTTGGTTATTGAGAAGATGCACTTGATAAGATTTAATGTGATTCAGCGATGTTGACTGCATTCAAGGACATGTACAATGTATTCGGTGGTACAGACGTGGTGAACTGCAGTCCAGTCACATTCACAAAGATCCGAATCCAAATCAATTTGTGCTACTCAGGGGCGACCCATCACCGCTTGGAAGGTCTTGGGCACCTCCTTCGCTGCTATCGCCCATGGACGAACCACTGCCGCTGATGCTCGAGAGAGAACCATCACTGCTTCCAGCCATTGGAGATCCACCACTACCACCACCGTTGGGAGTCGCTGCACTTCCCATGCCCCCTCCGCCAGCCGCTGCCATACCGGTAGGGCCCGAGGAAGCCGGGTTAGCAATGTTTCCTGGATTAGAAGGGTTGGCACCTGATGGGCTGGCAGGATTCCCTCCAGCCAGATTGCTAGGGTCAGCTAAGGAGTAACTACCACCGCTTCCACCCATTGGAGATCCGCCACTGCCGCCAGAAAGAGAACCATCACTTCCGCCCAGTGGAGGTCCACCGCTGCCGCCAGGGGGAGAACCACCATTTCCACCCAACGAAGATCCGCCGCTGTCTCCAATGGCAGAACTACCCCTTACGTCCATTGGCGATCCGCCGCTGCTTCCAGAGGAGGAACTATCACTTCCACCCATAGGAGATCCGCCGCTGCCTCCAGAAGTAGAACTACCACTTCCATCCACTAGAGATCCGCTGCTACCTCCATATGGAGAACTACTATTTCCACTATTTGGAGATCCGCCACTGCTGCCATAGGGAGAACTACCACTACTGCCCGTTGAAGAGCCGCTGTTGTCTCCATAGGGAGAACTACCACTTCCGCCCATTGGAGATCCGCTGCTGTCGCCATAGAGAGAACTACCACTTCCGTCCATAGCAGATCCGCTGCTACCACCGTAGGGAGAACTACTGCTTCCACCCATTGGAGATCCACCGCTGCTTCCAGATGAAGAACTACCACCTCCACCCATTGGAGATCCGCCGCTTCCACTACCACTATCTCCACTTCCGCCACCACTGCTGGGACTACCAACACCACCAGGGGTCGCTGCACCTTTCATGCCGCCTCCACCGGCAGCAGCCATACCGGTGGGACCTGAGGACGCCGGGTTAGCAATGTTTCCTGGGTTGGAAGGGTTGGCACCTGATGGGCTGGCAGGATTTCCTCCTCCCAAATTGCTAGGATCGGCTGAGGAAGAACTACCACTGCTTCGACTTACTGGAGATCCTCCACTGCCGCCTGAAGGAGAACTACCAATTCCGCCCATGGGAGGTCCGCCGCTATCGCCAGGGTGAGAACTACCACTTCCGCCCATGGGAGGTCCGCCGCTGCCGTCAGGAGGAGAATTACCACTTCCACTCATTGGAGATCCACCGCTGCCTCCAGACGAAGAACTCACACTCCCGCCCATAGAAGATCCACCGCTGCCTCCAGTGGGAGAACTACCACTCCTGCCCATTGGAGATACGCCGCTGTCGCCGTAGGGAGAACTACCACTCCCGCCCATAGGAGATCCGCCGCTGCCTCCAGTGGGAGAACTACCACTTCCGCCCATAGGAGATCCGCCGCTGCCGCCAGAGGGAGAACTACTACTTCCGTCCATTGGAGATCCGCCGCTTCCGCCAGAGGGAGAACTACCGCTTCCGTCCATTGGAGATCCGCCGCTTCCACGACCACTACCTCCACTTCCACCACCATTGCTGGGACTACCCCCACCACCAGGGTCGCTGCACCTTTCATGCCCCCTCCCCCAGCTGCAGCCATACCGGTGGGGCCCGAAGACGCTGGGTTGGCAATGTTTCCTGGGTTGGAAGGGTTGGCACCTGATGGGCTGACAGGATTCGCCCCTCCTGGGCTGCTGGGGCTTCCCTGACCGGAATTTGAGGTGTACGGGTTCTGAGGGGACAGCTGGCCTTGACCCTGGCCTGGACCTGGGAGGGGGGAATGCTCACTGTATTTGGTATACATTGG
>JAWQUT010000149.1:657325-667643 GCA_033807755.1 Ellobium chinense | reverse complement strand
GGGCTGCCACCACCGCTAGGGCTACTTCCACCACTGCCACTAGGGCTGCCGCCACTGGGACTACCACCACCAGAGCTGCCACCGCTGGGACTGCTACCACCTCCCATGCCCCCTCCTCCGGCCCCAGACATGCCAGTGGCTCCTGAAGATGCGGGGTTAGCTATGTTTCCTGGATTCCCAGGGTTCGCGCCAGATGGGCTGGCTGGATTCGCCCCACCCGGGCTGCTGGGGCTTCCTTGACCGGTATTTGAGGTGTAGGGGTTCTGGGGGGACAGCTGGCCTTGGCTTTGACCTGGATTACTGCTTCCACCTAAGATGATGAAAATTCATGGACTTTTGAATGAATCAGTTTCATAAACTTAGTGGCATTTCTCAGTTTTATACTTTCTATTTTAAGACCCCCCCCCCTCNAGACCCCCCCCCCTCTCCCCCACTCACACACACCAGTCTACCACGAAGATGATAAAGAGAAGACGGACAGCCTGATTACTGAGTATCATTCTCAGTGGTTCGGATTTCGATTCGCAATCGTCTTCTCGTCAGCAAAAGAACACGATGACCTCCTTCTCGCCCTGAAACGGGAACGGGAATGTTGGAATCTATTGGCCACATAATATTTTGATTCGGTCTCAGCTTGCCTTTTTTAACAAATATAACGCTAACACTGGACAAATTTCGAACATCTATTGGTTCTAAAGGAAAGTTAAATGGACGTTAATCGAATACATCAACTATCCGATTCGCATTCGTCTCTTCAAAATAGTCGACTTCAATGGCTCTGAGTTATAGGCAAAACGAAATTACAACCACCCTTCCTGAGCCTTTGCGCCATATTTCCAGAAGTTGGTGACGCCGAAAGCTGAAGTTAAGAGAGGATTAATCCAGCCCACTGTGTATACAATATTAAAAATTGCATCTAATTGTTAGGGATTGGAAAATTGTTGCCATCTTTCAGATTTATGTCTAATAATTGAAATGTCCTTCGGTACGTGTATAAGGAAACTGTAAACACTGTTGTTGTTTTTTTTCTCTTCTTCCTTTAAGCATTTTTTCTTCTTTTTTTCTTTTTCTAAGACAATGGGCTTATTGTGTTTTCCTGTAGATGCTCTTTTGTAATGAATAAGTCTGTCAAAGTGTGAAGTGAATTGTTTGGCTACAACGCCTAATAAAGATCATGAATTTAAATTCAAATTTGAACTTCATGCGATAAAACAAATAGCTTTATAGCGCTCTCTTTTTCATGTGAACCATTTAAATTACTGATTTAATGCAGGGATCTGAATGGTGAACTTTTGTTGTACTGTACATTTTTGATATACTGTCTGTGGCATGTCAAGATGCGATTAAATCTATGAAGAAGGCCCGTGGCCGAAATATTGGTACTCAAAAATGGAGTCTGCTGTTTCGGAATTTTCCTTTTTTTTTAAATCATCTATATTTTTCATGGTAACTTCCTTCTTTTGCTGGCATGGAGATAAACGCAAGTCGAAATCGAAAAAGCTAATGGGAGATAGAAAAGCAAGCTGAAATCGAAACCACTTAACTTGAAACCTATGGCCGAATAAGCGGTTTCCCAAAGCATCATTATGAAGGGAATTGAATCCATGATTTCATTATCATGAGTCCTAGGTATTGGACAGGCATCGCACGCACTGAAATTGTAATTTTGGCCTACGAGAGAAGCTCCATGCCTTGATTGAATGCAAAAAACTTACAGCACAAAGATGCAACTAAAAGATAAATATTGCACACACCTTAAAACTTCAAATGCTTACAAACTCGCATCCTGTCAAAACAAACGCTTCCTCTTTTATCTAACTAGTCTTTGTAAGATCATCTTGAATTCTTGATGTTTTGAGCATAATTATTACTGCGTAACATCTCTCCCTCAGTACTGAATTATCACTCCCCAATGTTTTCACCACACGAACTGAAAATATCACTGTGTTGTTTTTTTTTTTTAGTGTATATGCAGTTATGTTTGTTTTATCTGCATATGTATTTGCAAAACAATCAATGTTTGATTACTGTTATGTTATCATGTTTGGAACTTGGGTTCAAATAAATAAACTGAAATGAATTGACTGTTGCAGTCCATCGTGGAAATGGCGGGGCGAGTCCTGCTTGAAAAGAACTACAGTATTTTTTTACCAGCTTCGGACGCACTTACTTTTTGCCATACTTATGGTTATTTCCAGGCAGGAATATGCGCCTACCACCGAGAACGTGAAAAGTTGATCCGTGTGAGGCCCACCTGATCCATTCTTCCCAGACTCCCTGCAGAATTTTTTTTTTTTTAATTTGCGGGGCCTGGTTTGGAAATAACCACGGGTAGATTTTCGACCAGCTTTGTACACAATTAACTTTTCACCGTCCCTGTTGTTATTTCCCATTAGATGTTTACGCCGTTCACGACTCACGGTGAAGTCGATGCATATGAAACTTGACTTGCCAATTCTTCCCAGATTTCCTACAGAAGAATTTTGCTTTTCTGCGGGGCCCAGCTTAGAAATAAACATAGTTCCTTGAACAGCTTTGGACGCATTATCTTTTCGCTGTCCCTGTGGTTATTTCCAGGCTGGGTCCCACGCCAGCTACGGCCGACGGCACATGTTGATGCGTCTGAAGCCTGCCTTGCTCATTTTTGCCAGATTCTCTTCATATCAGAAAAAAAATTTCAGGGGCCCTGTTTGCAGATAACCTCAGCTCTTTAAACAGTATCGGACCCATTGACTTTTCGCCGTACCTATGGTTATTTCTAAGCAGGACCTTGCGCCTTCCACGGCGGAGGACAAACGTCGATACGTCTGATGACAGCCTCAACGATTCTCTCCATATTCTCTATAGAAGAATGTTTTTCGTTGTTGCTTCTTCTTGTTGGTGTTGGTGTTGTTTGTTGTTGTTGATGTTGTTGTTGATGATGTTGTTGTTGTTGTTGTTGTTGTTTTTTGTTTATTGAGAAGATGCACTTGATAAGACAATATGATTCAACGATGTTGACTGTATTCAAGGACATGTACATTGTATTCGGTGGTACAGACGTGGTGAATTGCAGTCCAGTCACAATCACGAAGATCCAGATTGAAATCAATTTGCGCTACTCAGGAGCGACCCATCACCTCATGGAGGTCTTGGGCACCTCCTTCGCTGCTGTCGCCCATGGACGAACCACTGCCGCTGATGCTCGAAAGAGAACCATCACTGCTACCAGCCATTGGAGATCCACCACTACCACCACCGTTGGGAGTCGCTGCACTTCCCATGCCCCCTCCGCCAGCCGCTGCCATACCGGTAGGCCCCGAGGAAGCCGGGTTAGCAATGTTTCCTGGGTTAGAAGGGTTGGCACCTGATGGGCTGGCAGGATTCCCTCCAGCCAGATTGCTAGGGTCAGCTAAGGGGGAACTACCACCGCTTCCACCCATTGGAGATCCGCCACTGCCGCCAGAAAGAGAACCATCACTTCCGCCCATTGGAGGTCCACCGTTGCCGCCAGGGGGAGAACCACCACTTCCATCCAACGAAGATCCGCCGCTGCTTCCAGTGGCAGAACTACTACTTCCGCCCATTGGCGATCCGCCACTGCTGCCATAGGGAGAACTACCACTACTGCCCGTTGAAGAACCGCTGCTGTCTCCATAGGGAGAACTATCACTTCCGCCCATAGGAGATCCGCCGCTGCCGCCGTAGGGAGAACTATCACTACCGTCCGTCGAAGAACCGCTGCTGTCACCATAGGGAGAACTGCCACTTCCGCCCATAGGAGATCCGCCGCTGCTGCCGTAGGGAGAACTACCACTACCGTCCGTCGAAGAACCGCCGCTGTCGCCATAGGGAGAACTACCACTTCCGCCCATGGGAGATCCATCGCTGCTTCCAGATGACAAACTACCACTTCCACCCATCGGAGATCCGCCGCTTCCACTATCACTATCTCCACTTCCGCCACCACTGCTGGGACTACCCATACCACCAGGGGTCGCTGCACCTTTCATGCCACCTCCACCAGCTGCAGCCATACCGGTGGGACCCGAGGACGCCGGGTTAGCAATGTTTCCTGGGTTGGAAGGGTTGGCACCTGATGGGCTGGCAGGATTCGCTCCTCCCAAATTGCTAGGATCGGCTGAGGAAGAACTACCACCGCTTCCACTCACTGGAGATCCGCCACTACCGCCTGAAGGAGAACTACCACTTCCGCCCATTGGAGGTCCGCCGCTGCCACCAGGGGGAGAACCACCACTTCCGCCCATGGGAGGTCCGCCGCTGCCGCCAGGAGGAGAATTACCACTTCCACTCATTGGAGATCCACCGCTGCCTCCAGACGAAGAACTCACACTCCCGTCCATAGGAGTTCCACCGCTGCCTCCAGTGGGAGAACTACCACTCCCGCCCATTGGAGATGCGCCGCTGTCGCCGTAGGGAGAACTACCACTACCGCCCACAGGAGATCCACCGCTGCTTCCAGTGGAAGAACTACCACTACCGCCCATAGGAGACCCGCCGCTGCCCCCAGAGGGAGAACTACCACTTCCGCCCATTGGAGATCCGCCGCTTCCACTACCACTACCTCCACTTCCACCACCATTGCTGGGACTACCCCCACCACCAGGGGTCGCTGCACCTTTCATGCCGCCTCCCCCAGCTGCAGCCATACCGGTGGGGCCCGAAGACGCTGGGTTGGCAATGTTTCCTGGGTTGGAAGGGTTGGCACCTGATGGGCTGGCAGGATTCGCCCCTCCTGGGCTGCTGGGGCTTCCCTGACCGGAATTTGAGGTGTACGGGTTCTGAGGGGACAGCTGGCCTTGACCCTGGCCTGGACCTGGGAGGGGGGAATGCTCACTGTATTTGGTATACATTGGGTGGTTGGTTGGGTGGTTGGTTGGGTGGGTGGGTGATTGGTTGGGTGGTTGGTTTGGTTTGGTTTGGTTTGGTTTGGTTTGGTTTGGTTTGGTTCGCTTGCATGCTCATTTCGTTATTTGTTTGCTTGTTTGTTATTTTGCTTCTTGTCTGTTAGTTTCTTTGATCCTTTCTTTATTTTGATTATTTGTTTACGTGATCATTTGTTTATTTGTTTATACGTTCTGTGGCGATCTCCAGTAAGTAGAACTGGAGGGATAATGTCATTCTGACGGCCATTTTGTAAGATGGGTAATTCATGGGAAAATCTGAAGACGTTCGGACTCGCACGATAGCGTCCTCAGAGTTAATCTAAAAAGCTACCACCAAATCACAAGAACAGAGGGGGCACTCAGGGATGCAGCTGAACAGCGACTGTCTACAAATCAGCGCGGTAATCAGCCCCATGGGTGTCAAAAGTGAAGATTTTGCAATGAAAATGAACTTCTCTCTCTTCGACACAGAGTTATTCAATGGTTATCACCGCGCTAGATTGAAGGTTCAGATAGTTCGCTGGGGTGGCTTATCAGGTATAGTTGTTATGGATGATTCCGTCTTGTCACCCTATGAACTATTATTGCATCCTCACACATTATCATTATATTATGGATATAGTGAAGCAGCGTGACTGAATAGCTACGGCGTTGAACTCAAGATCTAAAGGTCGTGGGTTCGATTCTCGACCAAGGTCATGTTGTAAGTGCCGGGAAAAAGTATTTCATTCACATTTTCATCAGTCTACCCATTTATAAAATTGGTACTTGGCTATAGGCAGTGAATGATATTGTTAATATGCTAGTGATCAGCCTCTATAAATGGCGGCGGGCGTTGAGAAAATCATAGAGTGATTTGGCCTGCGAAAGTATTAATACTGTGAAGTCACGTGAGCAGGCTTGAGCCTGGATACAAGACATATAAACCGTAATAATATTATTTTATCATTATTATTATTATTATGTGCTTCCATAACAAAGAAGAAGCATCAAAATAAAAGCAGTCAAAAGATCAAGTCAGATACACTTGACCCTGCTGAAGCGCAATTCCTTAACCAAAACGGAAAGCCTCCCTCCCTCCCTCTCTCTCCCTCTCTCTCTCTCTCTCTCTCTCTCTCTCTCTTTCTCTCTCTCTCTCTCTCTCTCTTTCTCTCTCTCTCTCCCTCTCTCGACATATACATGTAGCTCCAACCTGATCTCTACTAAACATGGAGAAAGACTCCTTTGTTACGGACTGCAATGCCATCACTTACCTGAAGATCCGGAACCAGATCCTGTGGCACTGCCCAGGGGCGGTCCACCACCGCTTGGAGAGCTTGGGGAACTTCCACCGCTACTGCCACCTGAGGGAGAACTACCACCGCTACCGCCCATTGGAGATCCGCCGCTTCCACCAGAGGGGGAACTACCACCGCTTCCACCCATGGGAGATCCACCACTGCCGCCAGAGGGAGAACTACTACCACTACCGCCCATTGGAGATCCGCTGCTGCCACCCGACGTAGAACTGCCACCCATTGGAGATCCGCTGCTACCGCCAGAAGGAGAGCTACCACCGCTTCCGCCCATGGGAGAACTACCGCTTCCTCCAGAGGGAGAACTACCACCACTGCCTCCCGTAGGAGATCCGCCACTGCTGCCAGAGGGAGAACTACCACCGCTTCCGCCCATGGGAGATCCGCCAGTTCCGCCTGAGGGAGAACTACCACCACTGCCTCCCGTGGAAGATCCACCGCTGCCACCCATCATGGGATTCCCTGAGGGTGATCCGCCTTGCTGTCCCATGGGGTTTCCCCCCGGTCCGCTGCTGCCTGACTGGAAATTCCCCATCATGTTGGAGGGGTCGAAAAAGTTCATGCTAGAGCCACCGGACTGACCACTTTGTCCAGTTTGTGGGGACAGCTGGCCAAACATTTGACCTGAAATTAAAGAATATAATGTGCCTTGCAGCCGGTCAAAATGAGACTTATGTCGTTTACCTAGGAAGTAAGAGATCAGCCGCAGACTTTGCCCTTTATTTTTTGATTATATCATATTGTCTAACGCTCGAATAAGATACTGTAGCAGAGAACTTTTGAAGCATGCCAATGGCACGACTACTCCCGTTAAAATATGTTCCTTGCTCAAATCACCCTTCACTATCAGTCATTATCTTTCAGTCCCTGGAACACAATGGCAATACATGTCTATGCAACACACAACGATTACTTGGATCAAACTGTCGTTTCCCGAATCCCATGGTGCCAATAGAACCACCAGATGGGTTGGAGGGGTCGGACCCCCCGTAGCTCTGATACATCTGTAGAGACCCCCCTGACGGGTTGGAGGTGCGGGACATGTAATCCTGGCTCCCTGTAGAAAACATGGAGGACGGACTGAACTGCTGACCACCTGATGACGCCATCCCGGAGCCGGTTGATGGACTGAGCATTCCTTGAGCGCCCATTGGGTTGTCGCTGTAAATTATAGTTATTTTTTATATGGGTGGGTGGATGGATGGATGGATGGATGGATGGATGGATGGATGGATGGATGGATGGATGCTCATAAGTTTAAATTTTAATTTTACAAAGTCAATCTTACCCATAGTTTTTCTCATGCAATAGTACGTTGGTTCTTGGGTTTTATCACTCCCTATCAACCTACAAGCTAATCAACAATCTATTCTCAATTAAGAGATTTTTCTGATCTTAAATTTATACCTACACCTCGCTTCATTCTGAATTATGTAAAATAACGAGACAGTACATATAACTGTATAAGTTTCTTATTGGTCTGTATAAGGTGATTTTGAGCACGCTCGCTCGAGCGTCATTGTTTTAAGAGCAAGATACTAGCACTCAGCATGGACGAAAAAAAAATAGAGCATAATACAGCTGCGCTATTGACTACCTTGAAAAATAAAAAAATTCATTCCCTCAAATTTCTCTTGGCTTTACTGTTGACGATAAACGTTTTTTCTCTTTCTTTTGCCCTACAAAAAATGGCATAGTAACGAGCGTTGTACGCCAATAGGCCGGTAGGAACTCTAGTGTTATTAATTGAGAACTTGCTCATTAACGATGGGATCTCTTACCATCGTAATAATCACATTAGTGCGTCGGTGCTGAAAGCACTCTTAGAGGTATTCAACATGCAGAATTGATGAAATTCTTACGAAATCCCACCGTTAATACGCAAGTTCTCTAATCTCTATATGCCCACCTGTAAGAATTATACGATATCTGGCGTTTGAGGATAACTTTTCCAGCTTCCAAGCCAGTGAGTGCAAAGTTAATGGGGAATGCACCTGTAGAAGAAACGGAGAATTGGTGATACTTTGATGTGACTGGGTTGTTGTTCTGTTGTTTGTCATGGTGACCGCTGTGACGGTGGTGGTAGAAACGACAGGTCTTACTTTTACAGTATTAGAAAGTAGAAGTGCCATATACTTGAGACTCCTCTTCATCCAATGTCTCTGAAATTCATGCCTAATACCAAAGGTAAAGTAAAGGCAAAGGAAATTTCATCAAAATTGAGGTTGTTGATTTGTAACAGTGACAACGCGAACTCTATTAAAAAAGAAAAAAAAAAACTCGCTCGATTTTTTTAAAAGCAAAAATTCCCCTGCCTGTTCACTTGAAATTTTGTAGACAGGTTTCTTTTGTGTTTTTATTTATTTATTTATTTATTTATTTTGTAAGTTTAAGAGTTCAAAACGATCTCTTGTTATTTTTCTTTAACTATTATGCTCTAAAGTGGATTTCAGTCTAGCATAATTATCTATCTCAGGTATCATAATAGATCCATATCATTCTGTAATTTTTGCTTAGCCTACACTCTTTTTGAAAACTGAAAATGCCCTCGACAGAAGTAATTTATTTTAGTTAAAATGCCGCTCACAGCTTTGCCGTCTTTTGACAAAATGCACTTCTATTTTTGTTAACAGACGGCAGAGTTACAGCCTACATCTCATGCATCATAATAATTATACCGTTTGAACTCTAAATATTATAAACATAGTCCTTACAGTACAATGCAGTATAATATAATTACAACACACTGCATATCATATTATAAATAAAATTCGTAACAAACTCATGGCTAGTTGCCATCGGATGCAAAATCTGAAGAAATAAATCAAAGTATCTGCAAACGGGCATTGAGAAGTGTAAAAACAATTTACTAATTCTTTCTATGTGATGTGATTATTAAGATGTCTTGATGGCAAAGGCCCACGGTAGCTGACAAAGAAAATATCAGTTAAGGCATTGCTGGTAGCAAATTTTAATAACCTCCAACCAGGTCTGTCACACAGTAAACACAAAGTTAGCTGAGCAAATCTTCCGACTGATGGCACATTATTATATACATGTTTTATTTATTTATTTAAACGTGTCAAAATTGTAAAAGCTCATAGTAAATATTCCTCAGCACAGTTAATGGACTCATAAAAGCAGCGTACCAATCTGAGCAAATAAAAAAAAAAATGTCTTAACGTCTTTATCAAAATCTGGCCATATTAGGTTAGCTATTTATTTTCACCTAAAGGCATGATTGGAGCAGACGGTATTTGTGGGAAATCTGCTAATTGAGTGAGTTTGATATTAAGCTTGAAGTATTGAGGAGGGTAAAAACAAAACAATGGAAATATTTACTTACTTGTACTTTGCAGGACGAAAATGGCCATCAGAATGCCGGATATGGCCGCCATTTTGATCACTGAGGTTTGCTCTTTCTTCACAACTTTAAGGCCCCAGATATGGACCAGTCTTAGACCTAATTAGAATTTAACTTTCCACCTTCTGACCCAAGCTGTATCAAAAAGAATTCGCAGACGCTAATCATATACCGTAAACTCTGTGATTCAAGGAAACCAGCGTAAGGATGCCTGTTATTATGTCAGACGACTGGTCAGAAGTAAATGATGACATCACACTGCCAGCCGGTACCACGGCATTGAAGTATGCAATAAATCAGAGATTTCTGCCTGGGTCTCTGATGAGGTCGCTCCATTTTAGTCCTTTTGCGTACCCACATACTGTTTTCAGCAGAGAGATTTTAGAAACTGAAGTTCAGTACAAACTGCTTGCAAATCAACATTTTTACTGTATATCTACTTGCTCTACTCAGACACTGTATTATCTTGCCTTATATAACACTTGAATTCGTGACAATGTAACAAAGACTTGTCATGCCAAGGAATGTTCAAATACTGTACACTCTACTCCATTGTCTAGGATTTATTGATTTTCATAGATGTCCAAACCGCCTAACGCTCTGAGCTCCGTTTTAGCATTTTAATTATTGTTTTGTTTGACATCTTGTTTTGGTGGTCAGTGGTAAGAGGTTACATATTCACTTTTGGCCGGTTACGCCACCGAAAACGAGAATGACATAGGCTACACTGCACGTAAGTGTGTAAGTGACCATCTTAATAAGCATCGTACATA
>JAWQUT010000149.1:636733-650380 GCA_033807755.1 Ellobium chinense | reverse complement strand
GGGGGGGGGGGTCACTCTATGCGAAGCAAAATATTCTGAGAAAATTGAAGTTGAGGAACAACTTTTCAATGTTAAAGACGTCTATTCTGTTCCACAAAATTTAAAACGTTGCGGTTAACGAGTGTGCTCTGAAAAAAAAAATCCTCTCACCTTTGCACACCTGCCTCGCTTGCTGCAAATCACCCAGATGGCCACAATGGGGATCGGCAGCAGCATCGTCACCACCAGCACCAACAGCAACATCCTTGCTAGTTCATGGTAAGGGTGACCGACACCGAGCTGCAGGCAGTACAGTGGGTGGCGGTACTCTTGATACGCGACAGTGGCCTAGCGGGTAAAGTGGAGGGGGGGGGGTGAGGAGTGAGGAGTGGGTGAGGTGAAGGGAGGGAAAGAAGGGAGAAGAATAATCGAGTGTGAGAAGGAAGGAGTGCGGATGCTGGTAATAGAGCGGGACATGATGCCAAAAATGTGGACTCTTCTTTTGCCGAAACAGAAGAAAATGAGATGGAAAGAAGACAGAAGAAGAAAAAAAAACAGGAAGAAGCAAGAAAGAAAGAAAGAGGGAAGAGGGAACGAAATGAAAGGTAAAAGATAATGAATGAATGAATGAATGAATGAATGAATGAATGAATGAATGAATGAATGAATAAATGAAAAAAAAGACGAAACTTTGAAAGAAAAAGAAAGCACGACCTAAAAAGGAAAGAAAAAAGTAAGGCAGGAACAAACGAAACAGAAAGGAAAAAAAAAAAGAACAGATGGAAAGGCGACAGGAAGAACGGAATTACAACCAGGAGATTAGGCGGAAGAAAAGAACGTGAAAAAGAAAGAAAGAAAGAGGAGTCTATCGCAGTTACCAATAGCACCAGAGGAGTGAGGCAAACCCAACAGAACTTCATCCACCAGTGGGGGCGTTTCCCCGCCATTGTTTCCAGGCTGTCATAGAAACGTTCACCTCCTGAGGAGATACGAAAGTTTCGCCCAGAGAATGTGTCAAACATCAGCAAATAGATCCATGCAGTCCACCTATCAACATATCGACCTGACGCTTGCCCTCGTGATTGGTCAAGAAGTCAGTTAGTTAATATGTATAACAAAGACGGCTGCCCAATGCATGTACACGCAGATCAGTAATCAGATTGGAGCCAAGTGGCGAGCAAGCCAACCAGCCAGTCAGCCAGCCAGTCAGCCAGCCAGCCAGCCAGCCAGCCAGCCAGCCAGCCAGCCAGCAAGCGAGCCAGCCATCCATCCATCCATCCATCCATCCATCCATCCATCCATCCACCCATTCATTCTACGTAAGGACATACTCGCTTGAATAAAGTAGACCTTCAATTTTCAATTATTATACTGACCATAAATAAAGCCAATCCCTACACACTGGAAAATACAGATAATGATTATAAGAAATCCTTCGTCGGTCAGCCTGTCAAACAACTGGAATATGTAGATGCCACCCTGAAATCAAACAGTCGATCGTTACAATTTCAACATCATGCCACAAACATAGCCATTTGGACCTTACTGCTATTAGTCTGAGAAATCCTTTAACAACATATATTTTAAAAAAAAACGATAATTTTTAATGATTACGTGTGGTCATTCTCTACATTTTACAGCTGTGTGCCATTGAGGCGAATTTATGTGGTACATTGAAATCGACGACACAACGGTGTTTAGGTAATACCCTCAGATTAAAAGGAAACTATATTATTATCAAGATGACCACCACATACGACAACAAATGCAAGAACCTGAGACTCTTATCGTCATTAATACAACAGTACAAGCCGTTCACCCTCAATCTTTCCCAAAGCTCCTTAAACACATTCGGATGACACAATAAACAAGACCAAAATCAATTACATGACTTCGTTTACATCATGATCATCAGCAACACGCCTTCTCCTACAGCACTGAAAACAACAACAACAACAACAACAACAACAACAACAACAACAACAACAACAACAACGACTACAAGAACAGCAACAACAACAACAACTGTGACAGTGAACAACAATGTAATCTGCTGACCTGCATAGACATGGGTATAGTAAGGAACAACAACAACAACAACAACAACAACAACAACAACAGCAACAACAACTGTGACAGTGAACACGGATGTAATCTGCTGACCTGCATAGACATGGGTATAGTAAGGAGAAAACTTGCAGCCAGAGTTCCTATCACGATCAGAGGTCGCCATCGTCCTAGAGTGAGTGAGAGATCTGGGAAAGACGAAAATTAGTAGAACCAAACTTAGTGATGTAACACTTAATACTAAGCGGGTGGTAAATTCTATAATATTTGTTAAGAAAATCATTTTTGTAAGGGCAGGAAGAGAGCTAGAGATAAAGACAGTAAAAAAAAACTCTATTTTATATATTTTTTCTTACTTTAGAGCCCACCTATCGTCGCCAATCTCAAGAAGGAACTTATTCGACACTTTGGGTGTTTTGAGCTGAGACTTCTTTCCGAATGCACAACGGGAGATCTATGTTATCAAAGATGTCGCTGACACACCTTCGTGAACTGAGCGACGACACATACAATATTGAACTGCCCGTTATTTTCACGGACAAAAAAACCCCCCAAACCCGTACATGTCAAATTAGGTCAATATTTACATTTTGACATCTTTGTGAAGAATATAGAGAAAGATAAATTTCCTTACCCAGAATTGAAGACACGATACATTCTATATACACGACTGTTGTGGTGATTATGATGACGATAACGAGAATGAAGAATATTGACAACAAGGTCACGTGATCCTTGAAAGTCGCCAGGCCATTTGGCATCACTGTGAACAGGAACGCTGGGTCTATATAGGAAAAGAGGCAAAACGAAAAAAAACAAACAAAATCATCAAACGGGTGAAATTTAGCTATCTCATACTTAGTGAACTTCGCTAATATTGCGAACCGAACAATATGCATATCTAAGTGAGGTGATAAAAACGCACTAGCTCTCTTCACTTCAGTTTGCTAATACTTTAACCGATATTCACTAAAGGACTTCGCCCTCTCTGGGGTTATCAGTTTTGATATTATTAAACATACTACAACTTTCATCTTTTGTTCAGGCGCGCTACTCCAGGCAGTGGTTCATTGAATAGCCTGGCCTGCCCACATCTCTCCCCGTTTTTGTTTTCTATCCCGCATCTTCTTTTTTTTCTCATTCTTCTATTTTTCTTTCTGTCTTCCTCGTCTTCTAACTTCCCGAATCCTCCATCCCCCTTTATCATATCTGCCATTTCATTTTCTTACCTTATCTTTCCCATCTTCTTATACTCCTAACACCTTGCCCTTCCCTTCTCTGATTAACATACCATTCTCAGTAAGAACCGTGGTGTCTATAGGTCCGATCAGTGAAGCGACAGACAGGCTGGCAAACACATTTGTGAACACTGCTGTTAAGCATAAAAGCCAGGAATCTCTGAAAGAAAAGTTAATTATGTATTATCCAGTGGGCAGATTTATTTCGTTTTACAACATAGCATAAATGGAAATCACGTTCGCAAACCATCATTATTATCACGGTATCTGTAAAATTTAATATTGTCGTACGTGCACTCTTTCACGCGTGCAAACACACTCAGACGCTTAATCTTTTCTTTTTTTGAAGATCGGACGGGTGGACTGCAAAATGTGTTATATGAGTTTAAAATTGATTGTACAATTTGGTCCTTTTAGAGTCGTCAGCAGTATATAATTTGTATCGGATTTCATACAAAGTCGACTTTTTTCCACCTCTGCAAGACCTACTTCATGTTTTGAAGTCGCGAACATACTTGCCAGTCACAGGGTTGCCTAGCTGGCATTATGAGGTCCAATTTCTAAAATTTGGATTTTTCAAAGGGAATCTATCGTCAAATGAAAGTTAAAAAGCCTCATTTTAGCATTTTCTTGTCTAACTAAAAGTCTTATGTTTACTTCTAACTGAAGCGCCTGAACACAAGAAAAATAGCTATCATTTTCATGTTCGGATCTTATACGGACAGTTACGGCATAGATCATGTTGCACATAAGGCTTCCTGGTGTTAGGATCATATTGCATGTTAAAAATTTGAACTAGATGTGAGTTTCACATCAAGTTCGCAACCTGCCTACTTTGCCGTAACGGTCCGTGAGAAGTCAGAACTTTAAAATGACAGTTCTCTAATCAAGAGCACGCAATGTGAATGCATTTAGATGTGATTTGGTGGTTTGCTTCGCACAGATACACTCTCAATTAAAATGCTAGTAATAGATGATCTACGAACTGCTCCATCCGAGGGTTATTCGTGCTTCTGATGGCCAGCAACATGGTTTACCTGAGCGTGTAAGTGGTCAGTCGGTTGTAGGAGGCCAGGGATGGAAATACGTTGACCCCAACACCCAGTGTGAGCAGCACGGCTCTTGAAGTGGCAAACCATGTCTAAAAGTAAAGAAGATATGATTATGGTTGATATGAACAGAGCTGGACTGGACTTATATGGGCGATGTTCGAGGCACATTATTGTGGTTGGATGTAGTATCACTAGTATTACAACTGATGACAGCCAGTCAGTTTTCCAAACAGGGTTATAATAAAATTGCCAAAATTCTCGTATCCGTGCCAATATTCGACCATACAGTTCCAGAAAAGAAAGTTCAGATTTTCTGAAAATTCTCTCCTCCTCCTCCTCCTCTTAGACAAAATGTTTATGATAAATCTTATCAGTTTTACTGCACGACCGTCATATACAAAAGTGGCAGGAGAAGTTGATTATTCACATTATGAAGGAGCAAGTATCAAAGCAAAGCTTCTGCTTCGAATCTAACATAACAGTGATGATGATAGTGACAGTGGTGAATGGTGATGTCGATGACGATGAATAACTCAGTATGCCTTAAGAACGCACGTAAATAAAATTATCTCATTGATAGCTGTTATACTCCAATAGATTTTATAAAATTGCAGCTAAGTTCATAAGCAATACTTGTATCAAAATAATGTAATGATATTTTTAGGTGTTCTACAAATTTATGTCAGTATGTGAGAAGACAAGACGAATAGAACGGAGGCGGAAACAGGCAGGAGCGTGTCTTGTTAGTAGTCTCACCTCTGGGGAAATCAAGAGCTCAAAATTGGGTATTAGCACTGGATAAACGCCCCTTCCTAGGTTCCACCCATTCACAGCAATCCAGATAATGATTGACACAAAACCAACCAATGGCAGTGGAGCTATGGCGTACATTATCTGTCAACATATATGGATCAAGTGAGTCAGAGATAAAGAAAAATATTATAGTGTGTTGCATTTCTATTTGCAATAACCACTTGTGTTTCATATGCTCGAAGAGCAATGAGGCTGTTCCTTCATTAAAGTAAGTAAGAAATATGTTTCAGCATTAACCTTCCTCTTCCTCTTCATTTTACAAATATACTTGCCATTTTGATTTCCATCCTTCGTTTAACATGGCATGGTAATATTTTTTTGTTGTCTTTTTGGCTGCTGGTGATGATGACGATTGTATTGTGATTCTTTGATATTAAATGCTAAAAAAGTGCTACAGCCTATCAAGAAGTCAAACAAGCAAGGGAATGTCCCTGAAACAGTTTCGCCCTGTTTTCAAATTAAAACAGCAGCAGCAGCAGCGGCAACAACAACAACAATCTTCCATGCAGTCAAATGTTCATTCATTACAACATCAACACTAAACACGAAAATACTTAGCCATCCCTGCCACCAGTTCCATGGCAACTGCTACCACCACCAAGAACACCACCAGCACCATCATCAGGGCTACCATCTTCATCATCATCACCCCCCAACACCATCACCACCACACCTTACCTTTCCAGAATACTCTATACCTCCAACGGCAATCAGGAAACAAATTGCCACAGCAACAACAACAGCTATGAAAACGTGAATGACAGCCGAGCCAGGGGTTACCACACTGTTAGACGCCTGCAGGACATCGTGTCTGACATAAAGACATGATACCATCCCTTGGTATCGTCATTACAATATTAATAATAATGATGATAATAGTGAGCTTTATAAGAATCGTATCCAGTTAATGCCCCTAATACAGCTCTACAACAGTATCATTACGACCAGCAGACTAGGTAATTCAATCACTTTCGAGCTCCCTTGGATGCAGATAGCGCAGCCACTAATTTTACAGCTGCTGATCACTAATATACGTATTCAGAAAACATATTTCACTGCCTATGGCCAAGTGCCCATTTTACAACCCACTAATCATTCCAACCTAGTTCAGCACAAGAACCTACCTCCAATAATCTGAGAACCGCTGTCGACACGTGACGTTCGGACTATCCATTTGCTGTGGAACATCGCTAAGTGTCAGCACGTCAGATGTCAGCATGGCAGCAGCAGGTCGAGAAATGATCGAGTTGTTTACTGGAGCCATGAGAACCTCCTCTAGTAAAGACGCATTGGGTATGGACCTGAAACAACACGAAGAGCCCCGAAACAACCATTTCAAGCACTGCTGCGTCGGTGGCTTAGAAGAAAAATTGTGGCACATGGGGTGGAGGAGGGGTAGCAAAGGAGAGGACACATTTATTGGAGAGGTAGGGAGCATCATACTATTATGATATCAAGCACGAGGATAATGGGGATCATTTTGGGACGGGGAGCACCTCAGATCTATACGCAGGGTGGAGGGGGGCAGAAAGAGAGAGAGAGAACGAGAGAGAGAAAGAAAGATAGTGAGAAGGGGGGACAGGGGAAGGTCACAGAGTAAGATTTTGTTCGGCAGCTCAGCATCCCTAGTTCATAATTACTTGAAAGTCACATAAGATCAAAGAAGAGCAAACTATAGGCAAATGGATGACATCGATGACATTTTTGTGCAGTGCAGTGTACAGTAGGCCTAATCGTTCGTCTGATCCCTTCATGATATCCAACCCGCGCACTCTGGTGTAAACTATCCGATATTCTGAAGGTAAAATCGTGGATTATTTTCATAACCACGGTGTTTTTACTTTCTGGGCAAAAAAATTGGATCTCGTGTTTCCTCAAGCAGAATGAACTTAGTTAAGTTATAACAACCATCTCTGCTTCGGTGACCGATTGCATAGTCACAACAGTAGTAAATACAGTATCGATACAGCCGGCAAAGAGAGTACTAACCTATTGTCAGCGCCACCTCTATCTGAAAGGAGGCCGGGCGATGAAATGTCCATCAAACAATCAGGGAGCTCATTGGTTAGAATGAGATAAAGGTAATAGCCACACCATGAAGTCAGCATTAGGTTGGTGGACACTTTCATAATGCAGATCAACATACTTGTTGCGCTCAGACCTGTCAAAAATATCATCACAGAGAATAATTAATATCAACAAATAGACAGAAAACAAATCAGAGACATTGAATACGAGGTCCAGGGGTCTACACATCATCGAAAAACATTTACTAGGAGAAGGGTGTGAAGTGATGTAAGAAAATAGGCAGCATTTGCTCAAACTACCTGTCATCTATATGTTTCCATGAGGGTAATATAGAGATGTGTGAATGTATGTGTGTGTGTGTGTGTGTGTGTGTGTGTGTGTGTGTGTGTGTGTGTGTCTGTGTGTGTGTTTTAACATGGGAATAAGCATACGAATTGGTTAACTATATCTAATTGTCACCTTTACAACATTTACCAAAGTTGTCTCATAAAAAGATCAAACAGACTGCGCTTTTCTAGTGTGCTCTCCTCTAATTTGATGAGATGCGGTTCACTCTCAATTCAGTTTAGTCCAGTTGAGGTCTGTTTACTTCTGTCATCTATCTGGTCTATTTTAGTCTTGTACAGTCTAACTAATAATGTAGATTTACCACTATCACATTCAATAATAAATCCCCATCCCATCCACTGAGCTTCATGTCCAATTCAAACCTTATACCTATGGCAGTAAATACATGATGTGTGTTATGAAACACCTTTCAAAAGAGGAACCACGCCCCATACACTTGGTCCCGCCTTCTGCATGAATTGGCCCAATGAAACTTCAAGGTACACCAGGGGGAGTCCCATGACCAGGAGACAGATAGCATATGGGACGAACATGGCCGCTGCAAAGATAATTAATTATCAGCATCCCAAGCACAGTGTTACTTCTATGAAATGGAACTCTTTGAAGAATATATATATATAGCATCCCTCACACCACATGTGCCCGCAATACAAATCAAAACAACTAGGGCTGCCTGCGCAAAGAACGTATCGTTATATGAATTATACAAGAGAGACAAGGCCTTTGCGCAGGCACATCTCGTATATTTAAATGTCTCAAAGATTATGGGGAAAAAATGTCTTCGAGAGGGAAATTAGTAAATATTGGTTAAGAGGACAGAGTAAAAAAAAACTGAGTTGAAACAAACACGAATAAAATAAACAACAAAAAAGATTCAAGATTCAAAATTCTTATTTGGCTCTAAGCAAATATAAAATTCATTACAACAATTACATTAACTTGATAAACAGAGGAATGGACAATGAATGGACAAAAGACAGANAGTATGACCATAACACCAGGACAGTCTATGCATATGTCTACCTCTGCCATAACAGTCCGTGAGAGGTCATAACTGATAACTTAAACTTGATAGCTCTCTAATCAAAAGCATGCAAAGTGAATGCATTTAAATGTGTTTTGGTGGTTTGTTTCGCACAGATACGCTCGCAATTAAACTGCTGGTCTTCAGCTAGTAATAGATGATCTACGAACTGCCCCATCCGAGGGTTATTCATGCCTGAGATAGCCAGCAGCATGGTTTACCTGAGCGTGTAAGTGGTCAGTCGGTTGTAGGAGGCCAGGGATGGAAATACGTTGACCCCAACACCCAGTGTGAGCAGCACAGCTTTTGACGTTGTAAACCATGTCTAAAAGTAAAGAATATATAATTATGGTTGATATGAGTAGAGCTGGCCTGGGCTTAATTTAAGAGCAATGTTCGCAGCACATTACTGTGGTTGGGTGTGGTAATACTAGACTAGTACATGTATTACAACTGATGACAGCCAATCTGCTTTCCTAACAGGGTTATAATAAAATTACCAAAATTCTCGTGGCCTTGCCAATATTCTACCATACAGTTCCCGAAAAGAAAGTTCAGATTTTCTGAAAATTCTCTCCTCCTCCTCCTCCTCCTCTTAGACAAAATGTTTATGATAAATCTTATCAGTTTTACTGCACGACTTACATATACAAAAGTGGCAGGAAGAGTTGATGACTCACATTATGAAGGAGTAATTTTCAAAGCAAAGCTTCTGCTTCTAATTTAATATAACAGTAATGATGATAGTGACAGTGGTGAATGGTGATGTCGATGACGATGAATAACTCAGTATGTCTTAAGAACGGACATAAATAAAATTATCTCCTTGATAGCTGTTTTACTCTAATAGATTTTATAAAATTGCAGCTAAGTTCATATTAAGCAATAATTGTATCAAAATAATGCTGTGATATTTTTAGGTGTTCTACAAATTTATGTCAGTATGTGAGAAGACAAGGCGAATAGAACTGAGGCGGAAACAGGCAGGAGAGTGTCTTGTTAGTAGTCTCACCTCTGGGGAAATCAAGAGCTCAAAATTGGGTATTAGCACTGGATAAACGCCCCTTCCTAGGTTCCACCCATTCACAGCCATCCAGATAATGATTGACACAAAACCAACCAATGGCAGAGGAGCTATGGCGTACATTATCTGTCAACAGATATGGATCAAGTGAGTCTGAGACAAAGAAAAATATTATAATGTGTTATAATTATATAATTACATGCAAGGATCATTTTGTGTTTCATATGCTCGAAGAGCAATGAGGCTGCTTCTTTATTAAAGTAAATAAGAAATATGTTTCAGCATTAACTTTCCTCTTCCTCTTCATTTTTCAAATATACTTGCCATTTTGATTTCCGTTCTGCTTCTTTTAACATGGCATGGTAATATTTTTTTTTGGTCTTTTATCTTGTGATGATGACTGTTTTGTGATTTTTTGACATTTAATGCTAAAAAAGTGCTACAGCCTATCAAGAAGTCAAGCAAGCAAGGGAATGTCCCTGAAACAGTTTCGCCCACTTTTTCAAATTGAAACAACAACAACAACAACAACAACAACAACAACAACAACAACAACAACAACAACAACAACAACAACAACAACAACAGCAGCAACAACAACAACAACAGCAACAACAACAACAACAACAACAGCAACAACAACAACAACAACAACAACAACAACAACAACAACAACTCACCCAAATCTTCCATGCAGTCAAATGTTCATTCATTTCATGCCACCGATTACAACATCAATACTAACTGCGCGAATACTTCATCATGCCTACCACCAGCTTCATGGCAACTGCTACCACCACCAAGAACACCATCAGCACTATCATCAGTGCTACCATCTTCATCATCATCACCACCAACACCATCACCACAACTCCTTACCTTCCCAGAATACTCTATACCTCCAACGGCAATCAGGAAACAAATTGCCACAGCAACAACGACAGCAATGAAAACATGAATGACAGCCGAGCCAGGGGTTACAACACTGTTAGACGCCTGCAGGACATCGTGTCTGACATAAAAACATGACACCGTCCATTGTTATCGTCATTACAACATTAATTGTAAGATAATGATAATAGTGAGCTTTACAAGAATCGTATCCAGTTAATGCCCTTAATACAGCTCTACAATAGTATCATTATGACCAGCAGACTAGGTCATTCAATCACTTTCTCAATTCCCTTGGATGCAGATAGCGCAGCTACTAATATTTTACAGCCGCTGATCACTAAAACGTATTCAGAAAAACATATTTCGCTGCCTATGGCCAAGTACTGATTTTACAACCCATTAACCATTCCAACCTAGTTCAGCACAAGGACCTACCTCCAATAATCTGAGAACCGCTGTAGACACGTGATATTCGGACCATCCACTTGCTGCAGAACATCGCTAAGTGTCAGCGTGTCAGATGTAAGCATGGCAGCAGCAGGTCGAGAAATGATGGTGTTGTTTACTGGAGCCATGAGAACCTCCTCTAGTAAAGACGCATTGGGTATGGACCTGAAACAACACGAAGAACCCCAAGACAATCATTTAAAGAAAAATTGTGGTTCATGGGTAAGGGGTGGGTGGCAAATGACAGGACACATTTACTGGAGGGGTAGAGAGCTTCATACTATCATGATATAAAGCACGAGGATACTAGGGATCATTTTGGGACGGGGAGCACCTCAGATCTATAGGCAGGGTGNGGGGGGGGGGGGGGGGGGGGGGGCGGCAGAAAGAGAGAGAACGAACGAGAGAGAGAAAGAAAGAAAGCGACAGAGAGGGAGGCAGAGGAAGGTTACAGAGTAAGATTTTGTTCGGCAGCTCAGCATTCCTAGTTCATAATTACTTGAAAGTCACATAAGAGCAAAGAAGAGCAAACTATAGGCAAGTGGATGATATCGATGCCATTTTTGTGCAGTGCAGTGTACAGTAGGCCTAATCATTCGTCTGATCCCTTCATGATGTCCAACCCGCGCACTCTGGTGTTAACTATCCGATATTCTGAAGGTAAAATCATGGATTATTTTCATAACCACGGTGTTTTTACTTTCTGTGCAAAAAATTTGGATCTTGTGTTTCTTCAAGCAGAATGAACATAGACTAGTTAAGTTATAACAACCATCTCTGCTTCGGTGACCGATTGCATAGTCACAACAGTAGCAAATACAGTATCGATACAGCCGGCAAAGAAAGTACTAACCTATTGTCAGCGCCACCACTATCTGAAAGGAGGCCGGGCGATGAAATGTCCATCAAACAATCAGGGAGCTGATTGGTTAGAATGAGATAAAGATAATAGCCACACCATGAAGTCAGCATTAGGTTGGTGGACACTTTCATAATGCAAATCAACATACTTGTTGCGCTCAGACCTGTCAAAAATATCATCACAGAGAATAATTAATATCAACAAATAGACAGAAAACAAATCAGAGACATTGAATACGAGGTCCAGAGGTCTACACATCATCGAAAAACATTTACTAGGAGAAGGGTATGAAGTGATGTAAGAAAAATAATAGGCAGCATTTGCTCAAACTAGCTGTCATCTATGTGTTTCCATGAGGGTAATATAGAGATGTGTGAATGTGTGTGTGTGTGTGTGTGTGTGTGTGTGTGTGTGTGTGTGTGTGTGTGTGTGTGTGTGTGTGTGTGTGTGTGTGTGTGTGTGTGTGTGTTAATATGGTAATAAGCATGCGAGTTGGTTGACTAGATCTAGTTGTCACCTTTACCAAATTTACAAAAAGCTGCCTTATATTAACCCTTTCGCTACGTATTACATACATGAACGTCCTCACCCTTTGTAACAGTTGTTAGAAGTGCCGGGACGTTTCCAATGTAGCTTTCCCCTGTTGCATCTGACGTACCGCCAAGTCATATTTCCAAGCTAATCAGCTATTTGTAAACATATAGGGCAAAGAGCTCATGGAAACTTCATGACCTCAGCATTTGAAGAACATGTCGAAGCGAAAGAGTTAAGATCAAATTTTAATAGTAAATAGACTGCGCTTTTTTAGTGTGCTCTCCTCTAATTTGATGTGATCCGGTTCACTCTCAATTCAGTTAAGTCCAATTCAGGTCTGTTTACTTCTATCACTAGTCTGGTCTATTTTAGCCTTGTTTACGCTAACTTATATGGTAAACTTACCTCTATCACATTCAATAATGAATTCCCATCCCACCCACAGAGCTTCAATATCCAAACCAAACCCTAAGCCTATAGTAGTAAATATAATTATGAAACACCTTTCAAAAGAGGAACCACGCCCCACACACTTGGCCCCGCCTTCTGCATGAATTGGCCCAATGAAACTTCAAGGTACACCAGGGGGAGTCCCATGACCAGGAGACAGATAGCATATGGGACGAACATGGCCGCTGCAAAGATAATCAGCATCCCAATCACAGTGTTACGTCTACGAAAAGGAACTCTTTGAAGAATAAATTTATAGCATCACTCACACCACATGTGCCTGCAATACAAATAAAAACATCTAGGGGTGCCTGTGCAAAAAACGTATCGTTATATGAATTATGTAAGAGAGACAAGGCCTTTGCGCATGCACCTCGAGTATATTTGAATGTCTCAAAGATTAGGGGAAAAATGTCTTCGAGAGGGAAATTAGTAAATATTGGTTAAGAGGACACAGAAAAGAAAAACTGATTGGTTAAGAGGACACAGAAAAGAAAAACTGAGTTGAAACAAACACGAATAAAAAATAAGCAACAAAAAAGATTCAAGATTCAAGATTCAAAATTCTTATTTGGCTCTAAGGAAATATAAGATTCACTACAATAATTACATTAACTTGATAAACAGAGGAATGGACAATGAATGGACAAAGGAAAAAAAGATAGAAAGAAAGAAAGAAAGAAAGAAAGAAAGAAAGAAAGAAAGAAAGAAAGAAAGAAAGAGTGTTGAAGAAATTGAAATATTTAAGAACAAAATGCGTTAAACGAAAGAATTTCAATTTCCGATAATGGAAACAGACACTAAAACAGAAACAGTGATGAAGAAAATGTACCTCCCTCCCATAGATGATCTTCATTTTCGTTACCATCATCATTATCAAGCATTCT
>JAWQUT010000149.1:610494-625966 GCA_033807755.1 Ellobium chinense | reverse complement strand
CCCCCCCACCAAAATGAGCCTAGCAGACCCTTGTAATGAGATGTGAAGGCCACCGCGGGACTAGAATGTCTTATTCACTGACAGCAGTAGACCTATTCTCCCTCCTTTTCCAGAACTTGATATTCCTTACAATGAATAATGTAGGCGATTAATGGGGATGGTAAAAAATCTGGACGCCTTCCAGCAAGAAATGAAGTGACTAGGCTAGAACTGAGAGAGAAAGAGAGAAAGAGAGAGAGAGAGAGAGAGAGAGAGCATAGATTACATTAGGGATCAAAGAGTAGTGTGTAATCGGGCTTTCATTTTGATTTTGAGGTACATTCTCTTCATTTATTTTGCTATTAATCATTAAGCGGAACAGAAATAATAATAAAACGTCTACCTTACAATCTAAGACAGCTTCTGAGACAAAACTGTGTGAGCTTCATAGTTTCATGGATCTTATATATTCGAAAACACAATCCTTTAACTGAAACGGTTAAAATCTGTCACCCAGAAGGTGAGTTTGGTATGGTGTTGCTAGGCCGGCCATTTTATAACTGAACTTGTCATTTTTTTTTTCAAAGTAAATCTCTTTATTCCTCCCTCATAATCTCTATTCTACTGCGATTTATTCTCTCAAAAAGTCCAGTCTTTGCCCCTGGTTATTTATAAATCTTATTAAGATGATCATTTGTTTCCTGTTTTCACATACACAGATTTTCTGAAACGTATCTGATCCGCGACAACTATAATGAACTGGAGATATGTTAAAGTAAGGATTTAAACTGAAATGTCGAAGTCTAGAAAAGATTCAACAGGGGCTGAAGCCAACTTGAATGATTCAGAAATACTTTCACATTCAGCTGCCTCTTCTGCGGCTGCTCTAGGTCGCAAGAAGTCAAATGATGAAGCTATTGAAAACCCTTCTGGCAAGACAATGGTTGACATCACACCTGCTGAGGTGAAACTCCAGACAGAGCACGGCGGCTCTGATTCAAAGTTAAGACTGAATTCCGTCCAGAAACGTAAACGGACTAGAAAAACCTTGAGACCAAAAAGGAGACCGGGGGTAGTTTCAACCGACCGGAATGCTGTGAAAATTCCCTCAGCACCAGCTGATAACGATAAGCAGTATTCTGAAATGGTGGATGTTCTCAAGAGTTCTAGTAGTGCTGATATCAGTCCGCCACGTCAGCCAAAAGGTAAAGTAATTATAGGCGATGACTGCTCTGTGCAGAAAACCCATGACGGTCACGACCAAGGCAAAGATTCGGACCTGCCCTCGTTTACCGAGACTTCAAGTAAGAAAATGCAGAAGAAAGACGATGACCTGAGTTTAAAGACAGAGACAATGCATGGCTTTGTGGTAGATCAGTGGTGTGACCTGGGGCCAAGCCGTCATGAGGATGGCCATAGCCCACTGCGACCTCCGCAGAAAACTTCTGACAAGCTGCAGATAAAAGAGTCACCGGGTACGTTTGCCAAGAAAAGTCGCCTCGAGAAACACTTTGCTGCAATTTCAGCAACGAGTGAGAACAACCAGAAGCCAGGTGACATGCAATTGGACTTCAATGATGGGAAAGACATACAAAAAAGTTTTAAAGTAGGAAAGGATGAGAAACAAGCATCTCTGCCGTGTCAAGGCATTTCGCAATCACCAGACAAATTTAAGGAGGATGTTCAGAGTTGTATGGCAAATGAACGTACTTTCAACAACGTTCCACCATTGCCAGTCCCTATTTACCCTCTAATGTCTTGTCCTCTTCCAAGCGCTGCTAATTCCTTCAACTTTCACATTCAGCCTTTTCCGTTGACTCTACACGCTGCAACTCAGACCCAGTTTCAGGCTTCTACTACTTCCATGACTTTGATCACAAACACCAGTGGGTTGGCTTTGTCTCAGAATGTTTCCTCAACAGGAATGACAACTGGAATGGGACAACCGGGTGTTAGCTACGTATACCAAGGACTCAGTGCGACGCGATTTGCTCAAGGAGACTCCGTGTCAGCATCCTGTCAGGACAGCAGACGTCACGAGAGTCCAGAGAGTTTTGCACAAACAGCTACAACAATGCCGTCTCTTGCATTTGAACTGGGGAAGACTCTTACAACAGCACCACATCCAGTAGCTCTACTTCCCTCAAGTATCACCAGCGGCTTTACCGATTCTTCATCGACATCAAGACCACCAGCAGTCGTTGGTGGTTTTCAGTATCCAAACTTGGTCTATCAGGATAATATATTCCAGCCCAGCTCTCTGCAGCCAGGTGGCATGTTGCTGGTGCCTCCACATCCCTATCTGTTCCAGCAAATGCCTTTCATGCCTGTACCGTCTTCATTGAACTACACAGGTGTATCATCGTCTACCGAGACCGGGACTGAAGGCGTAGAAAACACAGTCTTGAAACTCCTTACAGATCCCCATAGATCGCCCCAGCTCAAAGAGGTTGTCTCCACGTCCACGAAAGCACATCCAGCCCAAGAGAAAATTGGAACATATACAGTCCCCTCGAAGCAACATTCTCGACCCACTTTGAAGCCTAAAATGACTGGGGCAAAGGACTTCATAGATCCCACCAGAATGAAGTTTGGTTTGGACGATGAAGGAAGTGATGACGAACTGTTAAAAATGAAAGAGGTTAACGATAGCTCGGATGAAGACTGGCAACCCAAGACAAAAACTCGCAAAAGTGGAAGTGGACGAGGTGGCAACGGAAGTGAAGATGGAAGCTATGGTGGAGGCGGGTCATCTGCATTAGATGAAGGGGAAGGAGACTCTGATATTTCTGTAATGAAAATTATTTCTAAGCGTCGGAAACGATCTACTAAAGAACCTGTTAAATGCGCAGTTTGTGATAAACTGTTTCAAGGTGAGTACCATCTCCGCCGTCATCAAATGTCACACAGTGATATCCGGCCCCATGAATGCCAGATATGTCAGAAGAGATTCAAACAAAAAGCTCATCTGATAGGCCATCAAACTGTGCATGAACGAGCTCAGAGAAAAGCGAAAGATGGAGCTGACAACCAAACTACAAAAAGCAAGTATGACAACGGCTCAAAGTGTCCGGGACGACCCAAAAAATCCTACACCGAAAAGGATCTATCATGCAGGGAATGTGGAAAGTCTTTCAAGACCGTGTACAGACTGAAGAGACACGAACAGTCTCACACAGATGTGCGGCCCTTTTCTTGCAGGATTTGCGGCAAAGGCTTCAAGCAAACAGGTCACCGAAACGAACACGAGGCGAATCATGAGAAGACGAAGAAACAGTTTCTCTGCAACATGTGCGGCGTAGTTTTCCGTTGTCGCTCGTCATTCAACAACCACATGAAGTCACACGGTACAGAGAAATTGAGACTGCAGCAAGTACAAGACACCAGTGGGGTTCAAAGCAGCAATGATACCAAGACTGAATCGGGAGAAGTGAGTCACACGGGGTACGACTGTCCATACTGCACGGAGAAATTTGCTACAGCCCAGGCCCTGAATAGCCACCTGGAGACTCATGTTGAAGTCGCACAACGCCGACACGTTCAACCTTACAGTTGTGACGTGTGTAGGAGAGCTTTCACTTACAGACATAATCTGCTCAAACACAAGCTGATCCATAAAGCACCCGAAAAATTTGCCCAGTTTTACAAAGAGAAAATAGACGCTCACGTAGCGAGTGGGAAGCCTTCATTCAAATGCTTCAAGTGCTCTAAGGTTTTTATCAGGAAGGAAACTCTAGCAAAGCATTTTAAAATTCATTCTGGCAACAAGCCTTACAAATGCACCGTTTGCTTCAGAGATTTCACGCAGAACGTTCACCTTAAAGTACATATGCGGAAGCATACAGGTAGTCGTCCTTTTCAGTGTAAAGAGTGCAGCAAAAGTTTCATAGATAGCACTGCTTTGGCGAAGCATATCGAATACGAGGCCTGCAACGCTGACAACTCACTGTACCACTGCAAGATCTGCGACAAACGGCATTTCTACCTAGGCAGCATCAAGCAGCATATTAGAAGAGAACATGTCGTGAAAGAGGAAGAGGTACAAAAGTTCATTATAAAATCAGAGAGGCCAGTCAAACGTAGAAGCTCATCTGAAAGAGACAAATACGCCTGCAAAGTCTGCCACTGGAGTTTTTCAGAGAAATGCAACCTTGTAAGGCATATCAAAAGAAAACACTCCGACCTGGTTGAGCTTTTACAAAAAGATCTCAATGCTAGAAAGAAGGAAGCCGACAGAGGCAACGCTGACAAAGCTAATGGAACTAAAGAAAGCGCAAGATCCACTTCCGCTAGCTCAGACAAATCAAAATCCACAAAGCGTGATCCAGACTCCGCTAATGACAGCGACGACAGAGATGTGGACGATGGTTCAAGAAAGCTTTTGATTGATGAAGGCGCCAGTGCAGGCAGCTCATGCCCAAATGTTCGTGCATCGGATATGTCAGACGTAAATCTAGGCACAAGCGGCAATCACGCAGTCTCACTTAATGCAAGATCCAAATTATTCCCATCGGAGGGTTCTTCTCTAAATGCTACTAACCTTGGCGCAAATTCAAGAATACTTGATGATAGTGACGAAGAAAATGTTTTACCAAGTGCAGAAGAAGAGGAAGGCAGGGATGGACTGCTAGAAGGATTTCAAAAAGTCAAATTTGCTTGCCTTGATCGTCACATTAGTTTTAGTTGCCGTCATGAATCTTTTCTGAGCACAGATTGTCGTTTTTCTAACGAGTCCATGGATGAAAGTGGTCTGTATCCGGAAGCAAATCATATTTCAAAGCAGCAAACGGACTGCACAGATCCTGAAGGAAAGCACAGTATTAGAGAGGAGTCGTCCTCACCGACAGGCATTAACTTTCTTTATAACATTGGTCTGATTGTGTCCAGGAAAGCCAAGAGATCAAACGATTCAGATGGCAAAGGGAAGTCGGATACTCCTGACAGTGAGGCAAGTGATGAGGTATTTGTATCACCTTGCGAGTCCCCACAAGGCTTAGACAAAAAGTCTGATTCTCAGGATTATGGCAATGCCAAACAAACTGGACTATTTGGTAGTCAGCGAGGTTTATCAGGGAAACTGCACGACTCGCAAGCTGTGGACGCCATAGAACAGTCAGCCTCCACCTGCACATCTCCAAGACACTGTGACCAAACATTCAGAAATTGTAACAAGATGTCTGCACAAAATGTTCAGTTTGTCCGAAACATAACTGGAAACAAGACCGACAATGGCTCGAAAACCTGCATAGCCTACGAGTTAGGCGAAACAACTGAAAGAGACAGTCTTGGTGGAGGATACTCAAGAATGGTTCAAGACAAGCACAAGCATGTAATACCACAGCTTGGTGAGAATGAAACTGACAAAAAGTCTTCAACAGCCAAACCGTTCTTGGATGTAAAAGCTGGATCTCTTAACCACGACGATAATATTCAACCAGACCAAGAGGATGATGATAGAGACATGCTTCCCTCATGTGAGTTATGCACAGTTAGTACAACAATCTCAAGTTCCTTTTCACCAGTATCCACAAAACGCCCTGCTCAATCAGAAAAGACGTGTGTTGATGAAACTGTAGCAAAATGTAGGATGCCACAAAATATGCAATCTATCTATACGAACTTGTGTCAAACGGATTCACAAAACTGCAATAAGTCCACAGATGCCGTCGTCGTGAACACCACCTCACAACAGATCACCACTTCTTCGTCCATCACAGACACTTTTGCCACCGCTCCGTGTAAATGTGTACCAGATGCAGACCATACAGCCAGAGCTGAAGAGATTCCTGCTTCTTCATGTGGTTTCTCGTCGTCTGAGCCTTCATATACAGACATGGTGAATCCACTTGTTCTGCAAGACACAAAAACAAAAACATCAAATAATGCCATTGAATTCACTCCTTCACTTGCCTCGCTCAGTAACGAGAAAGAGGTAAACACTTCAGTCATATCACCAGAGCCGGGTGACAGCGGTGCTATGACATCATGTATAGGAATACAGATCGTTTCCCAGTCATCCACACCAAACGAACCTACAGATAAAGTCATCTCAGGTGTCGGCGTCGTCCGAACCCATTCAGGAAAGCCAGACATTGATAAAGAAGGCCGTGTATCAAATCAGATAAAGGGCAAAAACGGTGAGCCAACATCTACAAATATAGAAAACGTGGGTAACGAACAGAGTGACCAAACCACGAAAAACTCAACGACTGCCGCCAGGTTGGATAATGACATTCCTTCATCAGTATTGAGCGATCTTCAGGTTGACTGCCCTCAAGACGACTACGAAGCATGCCCAACGGAGTCCCACTTGCGACATCTGGGGCTGTTGGCGTGTAAAGACGCAAGAGAAATCAAATCTAGGTCATATCCTTTAGAAGAAAAGTACACCGCCTTCAAACCATGGCTCGAAGAAATGATCTTTAGCTCGCGTTCCAAGCGAACCAGGGTGAAAGAGAAATCGTCAACACTGGCTAAAGATGTTCTGATGGCTAACGAGCTAAAATCTGCATCTTCTCAGGATAGTACAACTTCTCCAAAAGCGGCTCCAAAACGTAACAACATCAGCTGTGAGACGCGTTTTCAACAAGAGAACTCCCATTTTAAATCTGTCAAACTGACCCGGATAGCTGAGACACCAGGAAATGAGCCTAGCATTTTCAAGAAAAGAAAAAGACTTCGGAACAGAGATAAAAATAAGGACCAAGACTCCGCTGACACGAACAAGAATCCAGAAAGTAGGAAAATCCATGTACAACTCGGTACGGTTCCATCTGCTCAGTCACCAAATGCTGGTCCACTTGAGGAGATTCAACCTCACACAGAGGGTCCTCCGGATTTTCAACCATCTCCTACGAGCTTACCCTCATACAAGACATTAACATCCACAACGACGAGAGCAAAGACATCTGTGCAGTCCCCAACATCAACAGTGGCAGTGCTTTCAGAGGATGTGAGGACCCCAACAGTCACGACGGTGTCTGTAGCCGTATCAACATCCACAGATGAGACCACAGTGAAACCTGAAGGCGTCTTCGGGTCCCCGCCGTCCACACCTGACTCCACCATGCGAGGAAAGCATCAGTTCCCGTGTGTAGTGTGTAGCAAGGTGTTCACGGCTCGGCATCAGCTGAAGAGGCATGAGATGACACATACGGACAATAGGCCCTACAAGTAAGGAATAGTCTGTCTGCGTGCTTAGTCTATCTGCGTGCTTAATGCCTGGTTCAGTTCAAGTTTAGCTAGATCAACTTATTGTCCCTACATACTGTTAATTCCCATGATCTCAAAAGTGAATCATAATGGATTCACGATTTTCAGGAAACTAGCTCTAGATATTTACTTCACAGCCTAAAAACAATCCACATTTTTTTTGTCAAAAACTTAAAACCGCGTACACTCTCCTTCCGCCTGTCCATTTATGAGAAAACTCCTATGAAATTTCGAGATGTGCGCACCACATTACTCGTGTTGCGTGACACCATAAAGCGAGAAAGGCTAGTAGACGAGTGGTGTAGATGCATGCGCAAACTGTCTGAATCAGTCGTTTGCTAGCTTATCTCTTTTTTTGACGTCACGCAGCACAGGTAATGGCGGCACGGGAGGGTGAAAATCCTGCCATTTCATCGGTGTTTTCTCAGAAACTGTCGGGCAAAATGAAAAATATACGCAATTAAATTTTACGAAAACAAAGTGTGGACTTATTAGGCTATGAAGCAAACAATTACTCCTGTCCCTTTAAGTTTGTCTCCTGCCGTCTCTGCAGCTGTGAGACCTGCGGGCGATCCTTCAGACAGAAGGTGCACCTGAGCGACCACATGAAGAGACACCAAGGTCAGCGGCCGTTCGTGTGCGCTGGCTGTGGGAAGAGATTCGTCCTGAAAAACGAGATGAATCAACACATCAAGAACCATTGCAAAGGGACCAGGGAGAACATGACGACTGGATCCTCCAGGTGAGCTGATCTGTCTGGCTTGTTATGCAGGTTAAATGGGTCATTTTCCTCAAATGCAAGAGCAGTAATTCTCTTCCAATGTTCTGTGCGAATACAAGGAGTCAGAGAAGTAATAAATGGGAGGAAAACAAACGAATGAGGTCACCTTGTCAGTCATTTTGTCGAAATGAAGAGATGAAGAAATATAACATTTTGTCATGTGAGAAATGTTAAGTGGAAATTGATATAAATGCGGATTGCAACTAAGCGAGGTATTATTGGCAATAGGCATTATCATTTGAGAGCTTGCGCACTAACGATGGATTCTCTTACCATCGTAAAAATTACTATTCTAACAATGCATTCAGCACCAATACACAAATGTAATTCTTACAATGGTAAGGGATCCCATCGTTAATGCGCTAGCTGTCAATTATTTCTTTTTGTCGTCCCCTCGGTAACATAAGTCCCAGCATTTCCTTTTCTCCATGCAACTCACCGTCCATTGCAGCAGTGAAAAACCAATCTTCACCATTGCCCTGAACGAGCTGCAAGATCTCCAGACTCTCTCGCTTCGAAGTGACCCCCCAAGTACCTGCACCAAGAGCACCATGACGGCCCTGCCCAAACTGGAATGCCATCAAGAATTCATGACCGTATGTGGCCAGTCGTATAAACCGGGTGACATCATCTCAAACGGTAAGCTTAGCAAATTTCTAGTAAATAAGAATGTAATTAAGTCAGATAGAGTTATACAATTTGAAATCAGGAGATTTGGCTAATAAATGTGATAAAGTTTTCTTTAAAAAATCATAATCACCATCATCATTACTTTTGATACAATGATAAAAGATTAAACATTTTCACCATACCACCGCACGTAAAGAATATGAAAATGGCACTTTCATACATTTAATATGAGGTCATTAAACTATGTACCGTTACGAATTTTGAGTAAAGTGTGGCCTTTCTTCAGGTTAAAGATATACTGACGTCAATTAAAAGTATACTGAAATAAATGAAGTCACAACCACCACCATCACTACCTCCACCTTCGTCACATCATTATCGATACTAGTATATTGGTGATGCCAATGATGGGTAGGGATAAGGCTTTTGTTACAGCTAGGAGTAGACTTCGAGACAGGGTTAGGAATGTCAATATAGTTAGTGGGCTGTGTCGTGAAAAACAAGTTCTTGTTTTCTGTTTATGGCTGATGACCATCTAATTTCACATGATGAATTTTATCCAGGAACTATCACGCTGCGAGTAGTGGAATCATTAGCTGATAACCCAGACCAGAAACGGGAAACCTCTAGAGCATTACATGCTCTTTTGCCAACAAAGGAAACCACCACAGATTGCCAGGAGTCGCTGGAGCGCAAAGTTGACCCAAGCAGTCCAAAGCGTTCATCAGACAGAGTCGAGTACGGAGATGTAAGCTTCTGTATATAAAGAGAATTTCTACACAATAAATAGGCGTAGTTCGGAATCAACATAGGGGGATGAGATGCTTGAAAATTTGACTCGTGTAGAGTTATGTTCCTTGATCTGTCCTTAACCCAATGTTTGGGCTATCAAACTCGTCTTCGCCTACTCTCTATGTAGCCTTTGTCCGATGCCGATGCGCGCTTAAGGGTTAGATGCACCTTGTTAAAATGCTCTGTACATGTGCATTTTGCTGCTTTGTGAACAAATCATGGCGCATAACTCATACTTTCAAGTTACTTCCCGCAATGTTATTTCCGGATAACGGCTGTTTCCCACCTTCCCTCACTCGTAGTCACCAAAAACTCTGCTGGTCGGTGGAAAGATACACAGATGTTAGGAATTGAAGATTTTAAGACATATCTTTGAATTTCTGATAGGCCGTTATCATGATTTAGCTGCTGATAGCTACATGCTGATGGTTGCAGAAAACTCGGCTTGTACACAATATTTCTCTTCTACGGTGGGTGTATCAGGAAAAGCATATATATCTGTCTCTGGTGCATGAATATGCCGTGGAAAGGAGGTGAAGAACCTGCTATAGCACACAATGAATGGACACCAGATTGCAGTTTGGAAATGGTTACAAATAATTTATAGTTATACCATTTCAAGTATGACAGAGGCACTGGTCACATGATGCCAGCAACAGTGGAGTACACCTAATACGGACCCACTCAGTAAACACGAATACTGAGTACAGCATTTTTGGCCCCGATTTTTCTTCTCTAATTGAAGGTGTACATATTTCTGTTAGGATGTACACTTTTGGTCAGTTCCAAGATTGCACATTATCCGTGCTCCACTGTATTTTATCATAATAGTGGTGAGACTAGTGCAGCATGGACTCCCATTTGCTCTTGCTTTTGTCTTAGATTTACGACGCCATTCTTGTTTTCTTGCACTCTATAAGAACACGTATGTGCATAAACTTTCACAAACCAGACATAAGATGCATTAACTTCATCCTCTATGTTCAATTCATTTAAATTCTTATAGGGAGAAGCTGGGAATCGTCAGCTTGAGGACAGTAACCTATCGCCTGAAAGAAAGCAGAGACCTGAAGGCCGACATGTTTCTGTATTAGCCACCGACACACTGACCTCTTCTACGAGCAGACCTACACTACCGCTGAGGCCCAACCATGATTCACCAAAGATGCTTCCATTTCCGACAGGAATTTGTGAGCCATCTTTGAAGTTACCAAAGATGGATTAAGGCTTTTAAAGACACTGCTGTCTGTTGATTCATCCGCGGAGAGGGAAATGGCCATGTCCTGTTAAATATTGCAATGCAGTTTATTTTTTCAAGAATGCGTTTGGTTGCAGCTTCATCACAGTTTCACAAATGTATTAAATCTAGGTCAACGACCAATCATAGTACATAATATGACAGTTCATATTCATGAAATCCAATCTTGCTGTAATAGCCTCTCTCATGTTGTTCTTCTCATTCTGTCCGTCCATTGAGACATCCTCTTCTCATTCTGTCGGTCCATTGAGACAGATCCTCTTCTCATTCTGTCGGTCCACTGAGACAGATCCTCTTCTCATTCTGTCCGTCCATTGAGACAGATCCTCTTCTCATTCTGTCCGTCCATTGAGACAGATCCACCGCCCTCCCCCCAAAGACAGTCAGAGGGCTGCCCAATGCTGGAGGCTTGTGATGGCTGATGTTATTGCCATATCCTTCTTACACTTATGTTACTATAACCTGTCGTTTGTTGATACGTATTACATGAACGAAATTTACATTCCGTAGGGTATGTAAAACTGATTGGCCCTCTATTGCATCTTGATCTCTGAAAATGTCGGGTCGGAAACAAAATGGTTTCAAATTTTCATAATTTCGTTGTAGAATCTGGCAAAATGATTTTGACTTCGAAGCTGATATTTCAGAAGTCTTTGTAATTCTTTGATTGTAACATAATGAGCAGGGTTGTTAAAGTTACTTTAAAAAGTAACTGTTACAATTACTTCATTTTTCTGAAAAATGAGTATATGTTACAATTACTTTTGAAAGCAAAGTATTACAGTTACTTTACTTTGAAAAGTAACTAGTTACTTTTTAGTTACTTTCAGGTCTCAGTTTCTTGGAAATCCAAGAAACGAAACAAGCTTGCAATAAAAATCAACAGACACGTTTCACACAAGTTATCACGGTTATCTTTTGAGTGATATCCATTAAGTCACTGAATTAATATCTACTTTATTTGTGTTGAAGTCTCAAAACAGCAGCCTTTGTTCGTTTTGGTATCAATGGCCATTTATTTTAACACCTTTTTAAAAAATAAAAAAAAACCTGCTACTCCACAAGGAACTTAACAAGTTTACGACGTGCACAGCCTGTTTTAGGATAAATCTTCAAAATACAATCCTGTTTGTGTTAGTACAGTGACTTGCTGGGGATACCTCCAGTAGGTGTAGACCCACTGATCAGTGTTTTAAATGCAATATAATGATTTATGTCTACAGATTTTACCTTTTTTTTTTTTGCACATGCACGTTTGCAGAGTGGGCTATCCATGTGTATACCTTTATTATAGAAGATTTTTACCTTTATAAGAATGTTCATATTCATTCCATGATATTGTGTGCCAGCAGATTGTTGGACGCCATTTCTTACACTTTTCCCGTCCTCCTATCTCTACCAGGACGGTGGTGACTTGCAGCTAGTCAAAATAAGGCTTATGTCGCTAGAATAGGAAATGAAGTGTCATCAGGCTCAGACGGTAGTTTGGGTACTCTAATTTTGAATTTTTGTTTGTTGCAGAAATGGAGAGCAAAATCATTTCTGTACAAATATGTACAGTACTAACTTTAGGAATGAATGGCCAGTAGCTGTAGACAAATGTGTGACCCATTTTCTCAAACTGATAATCAAATTACAGTAGCCGAGCAGAGATTTCGACGATTTGAATCGAAAGGGGTGTTTATGGTCGAACCTGAAATTTTCCAATAGTCCTTAACCTTGATTTCTGATCCATTTCATAAATAAGTATTATAGTTCTATTTTATGTCTAAATACGTTGAATTTGACGTTATTTCAAGAATTTGTTAAAAATGTTATTTCTTTTTTTTTAATGTTAGAGAACATTTAGTATCTTTGTTCTTATTCTTCACTTAGGACTGATTGGAGTTCAGTCCATGCTTAATACGTGTGCGAAATTCCAAGCCTGTAGCTTATCTAGAAATATCTGTATTTAAGGAGACAAATAGCGGACACCCCTTAAAAATGCTCAAAATTTTGTCAGCCATTATTTCAAAACTTTCTTGCTCACATAACTCGCATTTAGCGTGCATGTCTCGGTAGTCAATAGAGCTACACCAACGATTTTGGTCTTAAATTATAGGTCTATAAAGAGCTTTTCAGTGATATTATACGCCCAAATTGCTACCTTATTACTGATTCGAGAAAATGGATCACAGATGAGCTTATGTGAGGCAGATTATGTGATTTTTATAGTGAGAAATTGTTCTTGAATTACAACTTGTTCAGAATGTTTTCCATTGCTTAGAGTTAGTTTCCTGCTATTTCGAATGACTGTATCTCTGGCCGGAATCATGAAAGTTCAAAACTGTTTTTGTTATGGAATAGAAGCATTCATATTATACCGTATACTCAAAGACTTGATGTGGTCGAAATAAAAAAAAGACTTGATCCCCATTTTAATAACACTGGGACCTCTAATTTGAAAGATTTCTTCTCCCTGAGAGGCCTATTAGAAATTCCCCATGGTTTTGAAATAAAAACTTCACGAGAATCCATCTTAAAGCCCATTACAATCTTATGGCTTTACTCGACGTAACCTGGCATTTGTTGATACTTCATAAACGCAATTCGCATTCCACAGGGTGTGTAAACTATAAATCTGATTTAAACAATTTTGTCTCCGACCGAAATTTTGAAGTTCATTGCATCTTGATCTCTGGAAATTTCAGTTCGAAGACAAAATCGTTTCAATAGTCATCATTTCGTTGCAGTAACTAGCGAAAATGTTTTTTACTTCGAAGCGGATATTTCAGAAGTCTTGGTAATTCTTTGATTGTAATATAATAAAACAGTATTTCTATAGAAATTAAGGCAAACTTTAAGCTAGTTTACCTCGACAGATGTACACGATTTTCATGTATTTTACTAAAGATATGCTCATCCCGTAATATTCATATTCGTCATGAAAACTTTAAGAGGCTATTCCTTGTGGTCATATCAAAATTCATTTCTTTTTATATTGTAACAAAAACAAGAAAGTATTTATACCTGAGTGACAAATAAGGCACTCTTAGACATTTCATATAGTGTATAGATACATATTTTACGAGTTTTGACTAAACTATGTCATATTTCTACGATTTGCATATAAATGTCATCACGTATATTATAATGTTCTCCCTAAATTCTCTTGAATCAGTCTGTATTTTGCAGTTCTGAAGTTATTTTCTTAAAGCTTGAATTTAAGACATTTCAAGACGTGTCATGTTTGTCACAGAGTTGATTGGTTAAGTTCTAAGAAAAATGAAACTTAATGTTTGATTATTTCCATTACTAGTTCATCACATTTTAAATCATGAAATGCACAATGTTCACGATTCTAGTTTTCAGCTCCATCATATACAGCTGTACTATTGTTTTTGTTGAGGTTTCATGGCAAACCACGGGACGGAATGTTCGTGGCTTCTAAGTACAATAGATCCGTTTCTTTGGTTTCGTTGCTGTTAAGTGAAATGTTATTTTTACTATTGTCCATCATGGCTTTTGTAGTGTGCTTTGTTCATGATGTCGTCTTCATTAACTGGAGTCCTTTTATTTGGAAGTCCCGTATGAATCCAAATCCTCAGAATATGGAATGCTGTATCAATTCTTCATATTAAAAACTGGATAATATTTCCTTCCGAGAAATTGTGATTAAACGGAGTTGTATGTAACATGGCAACAGACTAAGCTAAACATTCACAAGACTTCCTCTCCTTTTTTTTCCAAGAAACAAAGATGATAGCATGACAATGTGTGGACTACGTTTCAGCGTTGGTTGTGTTTCACAGCACTAAATGCCAGTGCATAATATGACACAAATTCTGTATCTCAGTTTTAGATGCTGCATCATATGACACATCTTGTTGTATCTCAGTCATGGGTGCTATTGCATAATATGCTACATCCTTTCTCGTATATTAACAGGGGTACCTCATAACACATTGTTCAACAACTCTATATCCTTGTGTCATTTATCTTTCCATTCAGTATTCCAATGAGCTATTTTTCAGACGGGTCAGTTAAATCACGTGATCAAGGGATTGCTAGGATATTTTGATAAATGACGAGTAATCATACATGAGCAGAGCATGTAAACAAACCAACGTGTGAGCAAGATTTCCTAGGTCACGTGATGGAGCTGAAAATACCTAATTTATTCTTGAATAATTTAGCGACGCATTTACACAGTTCCAGTAAAGGTAGATACTTAAAGGTGAGCTATTCCGCATAACAATAGTATGCCCCCAGTGACGATTACTTGGCATATCCGTTGGCCAAAAAAAAAGTTTACCAAATTCGAAGCCTTAGAAACTTCAAGGGTTAATAAGAAACTGGGATCAAATTTTAAGGACATTAACAGATAGATAGAGTCTATCATTGCTGCGACTTTTTTAAATCAAGGTGCAGTACAAATTTTTGTCACAGCAAATAAAACACCTGTCCAAAAAAAACAAAAAAAACATGACAGAGTCATAGATGCTCACCGGCATATTCATGTTTGCCATACAGCTGTGACATAACCATAGGATTTAGAAATTTTCTAATGTGTCCCAGTGCATAAAATCTGAATTCTTGAAGTTATCTTACTTTGTAGTTTATGAAAATCTGATTTTTTTTTGGCCGCCCGATATTCACGATACAACCTAAGTACTAGTCTATGTGCACTTTTTAAATGTTTGGTGTTTTATGATTCTGTTAAGTTTTGACTGAAGTTTCAAAATTTTCAAAGTTAATAAATCCATAATATCCAAAGTAATGTTGCATACTTGAGATAGAGAGAGCGAGATCGTGAGAAAGAGGAACGGAAAAGAACGGGT
>JAWQUT010000149.1:558365-610474 GCA_033807755.1 Ellobium chinense | reverse complement strand
GCGCAAGGTAAAAGAGAAAGTGAGAAAGGAAGAGGAGGAAGAGATGGACTGAGGGAGGCAAATACTGAATGATAATGATTGGAAAGAGAGAGAAACAGAAAGAGAGAGAGGCTGATAGATCAGAAAGATGTTAAAGCAAAAAATATGTAAGATTAGATGGAAACGAAATAGTGGAATGAAAATCTAAAGAAACTTCAACAAGGCTGTCCAAAAGGTATATTATGGTCAAATGTTTTAATGGCAAACAAATAAAAACAAGCACGGTTCAGGCATGTAAACAAACACAAAAACGAATGAAACAGCTGATTATTATACAAAACTACAAGTGTGTTGCCTATATTCAAAGTAACTACGACACCAGTTGGCCAAAATAACGAAACAATTCACATAAATCACGAAAACATGGGTATTTTAAGTTAACAAAGCAAGAATAATCAAATAAAAAGAGCAGTTAAAAAAAAATCACTCTGCTGCATTACCACCTCTTGAACACATTGATTACTAAGAAAGCAAAGTTTTGCCTTCATCATTTAAAAAAAAACAAAAAACCTAGGTACATGCTGAAAAACAATGCACATCAATAAGATTATAGGTTAAGGAATCAAATTTTTTATTCAGATTTGCAAAACAAGCCACTGCCTTTAACAGGACACTGATAAACCACAAGGACAAAACACATTCCAGCTTCCAGATATAGTTAGTGCATGGGTTAGAGCTGAAACATAATAGCTTTTAGTCGATTTTACGTAGACGTTGTTCAGGGAGTGAATTCATCAATCGCAAAATGTGGTCATGTGACTTCTAAAAATAACCAACCTCCCTTGTGGTCATGTGATTTCTAAAAATAGTCAATGATCACTGATTCTGTTTTATAAACTTCGCTTTGATTGGTCACTTTTTTTTTTTTTAAATAGTTACGTTATATGCAAAGCTGGGTCCTGAATAAGGGACTAGGGAGCACAAAGAGGGATACAGCTTTGGGACCCACGAGATTCTACAGTATGATATCTCTAGACTACGTCTACATGTCTGTTTGACGTGATATGGGACCAATGTTGAGCTATAATGACATCCCTTTGGTGCAGACTAACACGAATTCCTGCGGTACATAGCAGTTCTTTTGTAGGACTTTATCTACACAGAGTGAAGCGAGTTCACTTTCAATATTTGTATATGACCTGAGTAAGCTCTTCAGTTTGCTTTTGCTAAATTAAAGTATTTGCAAACATCTCTAGACAATGCACAAGTTAATCTGGAAATACGTCTGTCTCCAAAGAGCATGTTCCCTAATTTTGCACCAAGGGATGATTTGGGAGAAATGTGCGTGACTCACAGTACTCTAGTCTATACATTAATCAATGAATAAAGTGGATGGATACCAAAGATGGTAAAGGCATGGGACACGCTCAGCAGGAGAAATTGTTGATAAATATTTCAAGACAAACAACAGCAATAACGACAGCCCAAGTGAACCTGCCTTCCAACAGTTTACAGGTTGCCAGTGAAAGTTAAAAATATTTTCCATGACTTTTCCATCACACTTCTAGGTGCTCCAATATTTTTCCATGATAAAAATCCCTTAAAACCAGCCCACAAAAACTGCTTGTCGCATGAAATTTATCTAGTGACTGACAATTTTTACACTATTAAAAGCATAAGGGAGTAGCTCCAGCCAGAATTATGAACTGCCAATGCAATCTTATTGTCAACTTCCATAATTTTTCCATGAGATCTGACCATTTTTGCTGATTCCATCTATTTTCCAGACCTGGAAACAACAATGGCAATTTTCCATTGTTTTCAGGCTACCCTAAGTTTCAATTGCCTTATTAAAAAAGAAAAAAGTTTGTTTTGGCTGACACCATGTTTGAAAAAGGATAGTTCAAACATCCACTTCAAAATGTTATCATTGACGAATTTGACTCCCTGTATTTTTTTTTGTTTTTTTTTTTAAGAAAAGTGCATAGCAACATATTACTCTCAGGTCCCTTAGAGGTATAAATATAATCAAAAACGATGTAATCATCTCATTCAACAAAAAAAAATACCAATATTACAAATTGATGGCATATGCGACAAATGTGTTGCAACTTTGGGACCCCAACAAAAAAATGTGCACTTATAATGGTAACAGTGATAAATTTAAGTCTGTCAGTGAGCCCAGATGATAAATGCAAGCACAATGTAAGAATGCAAGGATAGCAAATGTAAGGTGTTAAAAAAATGAAACAGCCCTGTCCATGGCAAGTATCAAAATAATATTTCCACTGCAGTAATAAGTGTGAGAAGATGGGTGAAATACACTTTTAGAGCATATAGTGGAAACTTGAGACACTGAGAGGATATAATAAGTAGCACCATGTGATCTGCCATATTCTCTTAACTATATGAGATTTCCAACATTTCTGCAAAGCATATCAAGTCCTGAAATATGCTTGAAACAGATAATCTCAACTGCCATTTTTGAGACCACGACACATATACCTTTACAAAAAATATTTGATCATGATAGGTATTGGCACCTCACATTGTCAGGATCTTCATATGCAGTTTATCCTGAGGGTTAAAGAAGGAACACTTTTTATGGACTCACCAATACGCTCTGGGCGTTAGAAAATAAAGGGTCAAAACATGTGCCTGACAGGGAGATCTTAATCTCAAGTTCTGCCATTGTACTAGGCACATATGCATATACGATATAACACATGTTCTTTTGCAGTACAACAGCTGATCTGTTCTTTAGCTATGTTTCGAAAATAGTGAGTTAGTCTGTCTATGACCAAATGGCAGATATCCCATGGCTCAACGAGCATGATAATGGTTGAAAGCAAAACTCTGAGAGCCAACTTCGAAATGTATAAATTTCTTATAACTCGCACAGAACCTGCCAACAAATAGCATCTGTTTCTAAAGAGTTTCCTGAAAAGTAAAAAATTTGGACATTATAACATATCGCTGAAACTTTGAAAAAGCAAGAACATAGTTCGACGAGGGAATTATTACCTGCATCATATCCTCTGCTGAATGTTGTGCTGTATTTCAACTTCCAACATGCATGTATGAATGAATAATCAAGCAAGGATAGATTGAATTCTTCAACGCCACCTCATCTTGTTAGAGTTTGCCAAATTTTGAAAAAATATGTGAAGTGAAATACTCAAGTCTAAAAGGTTTGTTGGAGAGAATTATGATTTCGAATTACATGTGTTCAAGGTATATATGCTCGACCTTATATATTCTGAAATAAAATAACATCAATGGGACATTGTAATCTTCTAAAGCGACATTGTTTAAAAGATGAAGACAATGCATGGTGACTGATGACAATATTAGTTAAAATCACAGAACACATATTCCACAAAACACTGCAAAACCTTTCCAAATCCTAAGCTAAAATTTATCTGAGATAAAGGCCTATCTAAATGATCCTCCTAAAGTTCACCTAATAAATGCAGTTCTAACTTGGGAATGGTGCTGGGCAGCCAACCCATAACTAGGTGTCTAAATCCTATAACTAGGTATCTAAATCTACAAATACACTGTGTTATATATTCTTCTTTCACAGATACCTTACTATCAGACCTCTTGTGTGTTTGCTCATGATTTTTATGATCCCAACAAAATCATGCTGTCTGATCACAGCTGAAAAGAAGTTTCCTGAAGACTAGCATCAAAGTAAGCAGCTTGCCCTCGGATACAATTTCTAAAATAACACACACAAATTCATTACTGTTGGAGCCAGTTCTACAATGTCATGCATGGACTTGAAGGAGGAAAAAAAAAAAACAACTTACACTTCTAAAAGAAACCTTACTTAAGTATTTTGCATCTGCAAAAGTCAGTAAAAATAGTCCTAGATTATGTTTTCCAAATGAAAATTCTGGAAAGTTTTCCTAATGGCATCTTATAATAACCCTGCAACATTGCACTCAGTCAAGGAATATGTTAAAATTTTAACTCATATCTGATTTAAACTAGAACAACAACTGCACACACATGCTACACATCACACCTGCACCATATCTCCAGCCATGCTATGTCTTAAGCCCAATAATTCAAACAAAGCAAGCACCAATATACACTGTATTACATATGAAAATGAAACTTTAGAGCTTCTAAAAACCTGGCAAATCAGTCGTGTGCAAAGAGCACAGGGTTTGCCAGACTGTCAGAAGCTGGACCAAAAGTTATACACTTATGCATAGGAGAGGACATATGTATCACTAGAAATATGTTGCAGTTTTACATTTGTTAATTATGTCATGATTAATGTACACGGTTTAAAATGAGCATAAAAAAATTTACAGTGCATAAATTTGCATGATGAGCCCAATTTGCATTGGACTGATAACCTATTCTTACATGATGCAACCACCTGAATACAAGTCTCATGACTGTTACTGCCAATATGGTCAGTAGTTATGTGACATCTTGATAGACAATAAACAGTATTTATTTGTTTCCGGCTAAATTCAGAATGTTTCGAATTTTAAAAAAAAATTCCACCAACTGGAATTTTTGGTTGCTATGACTGTGATTTAGCAGTAACAACATCAGACTTGTTTCATCTGTCTGCATTACATAATTATGATAAAGTACCCACCAAACTACAAGACATGAGGAAGAATGGAACATATACAAGAGAAAGCCTGTATCCCAACCTGGCACTTTATGTCATGTTAAAATATATTTAAAAGTTATAAGTTTGTTTCACTTTGGAACTATACGTATCCCAAATGTCAAATCCTAATACCGTATCTGAATGTCAGAAAAACTGGAGTGCCTAGTTTGCTGCCCAAGTTCAGTTCAAATTTTCCAGGTAATTGGCACGTTCAAGTGAGTCACATTTTGCTCTTTTGTTCTTTCTAAACTGTCCTGCTTTCATAAAGCTTTGTTCATGTTCAAAGGGACACAAAATGGAAATATTGATGTCAATGAGAAAAGAGGGGCAAAGGAGAAGACAGAGATAAATGAAAATAACACTGCAATATATAATGGGTACAAGACTATGGATAATAACATGTTGGAAGATGAATGTTGGATGACAAGTTAAGATATTAGTATTAGAAACAGAAACATCATTCACAGATATCAATGGTGTAATACTGATTTCTCATGATACACACATAGACATGCACATACAACTTGAGAAAAACAGACATCGACAGGACAGGACAAATAAAATGAGAAACAATGTTTTCATATGATATAACCACACTGATGTCATGTTTGCAAAGAATTCAAAATTCAAGCACTGAGACCTAGGCCTATATCTTTGTTCCCCGAAGATGGTGATAATTGTTAATCCTCTTGCGTCTTGAGTAATATTAATACTGTACCCACTTCCGTCTGAGAGGTTTTCAATGACAATTTAAACAATTCACATCTATCATTTATTCTGTAAAGACTTGTCTAATATCACTGTGCATTTCTGCTAAGCAATATCAGCATTCACTCCAAATCGAAAACATTTCTAGCAATAATTTTTGGACAGTTCATATCAAAACATTTTTTCTTAAAATATCCTCTATGACATCCATCAAGTTTCGCAACATGCATACTTGGCACTCTACATTAATATTCAGTTTTGACCTACAATGTACTTGCACGGTAACTCACATTTCTGTCAAGACAAGACTTAAGCTTCTCTAATCTGTGATACATTGGATATAGATTATCAGCCAAGTCTCAAACCATCCACCAAAGAAGCTGACCATCAACTGGGGTCACTATCTAGGTGCAACTGTCCACCTCAAACTTAAACAATCCCATGCATATATTATTTTCTGACCTTCCAGTGGAGAAACGGGAGCAAGTTTCATAGTCATTCATTATTCCTGGCTATCCGATGGTAACTCCTGATATACCAGAACGGTTCAGGGATCATGATGCCAGATACAATATCCACTATGTTGAATTACTGGCAAAAAACATTTCAAACACTAAACCTATCTAACTGGACCATGTACTGACTTCAAGGGACCTTAAATGTTGTGGACTATGACTGGCAGGGATAAAAAGTCAGTCACTTCTGATAAATATCAAATATCACATTAAATACTGTACAAGTGTTGTTTCTCTTTCTTTGGTTTTTTTTTTGCGAAGATCTAATTTTTCATAAGAATTTGGAAATGGGTTTTCATGAGACCCACATGATAGTTTTCTGATGCGGGTATGAGAGTGTAATTCTTATATTCCTGCTGACAGAACATATTTGGCAATCCTTCATCATTTTGATAGGAAAATATAATTGAAATATCCAAATAACGACAATTTTAACTAGAAATAACAGTATCTATGTTTCTCTTGTGACATACTGCCTCCAATACAGATTTTTTTTTCAAGTAATAAACCCTATGAAAATTTTTGAACAGAACTCTCTTTCATAAAATTCGCAAAAATGAGATCCTCGCTGAAAAAACAACCAGTCATACAGTACATCCAGTTTATATTTTCCTACTGGCCTGTCCCTAAACATATTTTGGAACGAAGACTCCAGACTAGGCCAATTTTCTGCATTAATTTATGATGTTTTTTATTTCCATAATCAGTTATATCTGCATTAATCATAGAGATCCCTAAGTATGCTGCTCGTATTATGTGGAAGATAGATCACTACAATATACACCGCAAATAATACACATATCCACACATGCACTGTATATATTTCTAATCAAAATTCTTAAACTTGAGCAAATTGCTCTCCATACTTGTGGTGTTGTGCCATAATATGATATGACATTATTTGTGTTGGTTCCACATTTGAGCTGCTGGGGGGTATTTCCATAACAAATATGCCTGCTGTAGGGGGAGGAAAAATATCCTTCAAAAAAATAATAACATTACCTGGGGAGAAGAGGCTGAGAAGGGTTAGAGGAGGTTTAAGAAGACCAGGNGGGGGGGGGGGGGGGGGGAGGGTATTTAAGGAAGACTAAAAATGAATGGGATGTCAATGATCTACTATAGGAAATAATGTAAAGTTTCTTCACCTATCAAATATACACAACATAAATGATAACCAAAACTTAAAATCTAGAACATTCAAATTTATAATGAAAGAATTTACAGTTGCACTTATTTTCTAAGAAAATGGAAGTGCTGTAGCTAAAAATCTGGACTGCCATAAGCACTGATTTCTATGCCCTAGGTGGAAAGGAGAACGACCTTGCTAAAACAAGTTTAAGACTGTAAAGCTGTGTGGCTGTGCATTGTGCGTTGTGCATGCACCCGTAACCAGAAGATATGTGGCTTTTTTACCTACATGTGTTCAGTCTACCGAGTATGAAATGGAAACATATAAAAGGATATCATAAATACCCTGCCATAATTCTGAGAACTGTTTTATCTACTGGTTGCATCCGACTTTGCCCGATTATGGGTCATCCAAAGACTTCTCTATTTCTAAACAATCTTGGTGTACTCACGTACAGGCCTAGACTATGTTAATACACAGACTTATTAAGGAGTTAAGTTCTTAACAAAAACAGCATCAAAGAATGAAATAACAACAACATATGAAGCGGATCATTCTAAATAATCACAGGTCAAAGAACTGGTGCATCTCGACTTACCAAACACAATGTGAAACTTAGAAGCTGTGAAACATACATGACATTTCCCTCATACACAAATGTACAAAAGTACTTGAGTTTCACGAACACGCAGGCCTGTCCTTGGCAACTAAATAGGTCTTAAAAATGAATCAATCAACTTTACAACAGATATGCAATGCTTTAAATATGAACCTATCACCTTTACAATAAGTATGGAGGGCAAATGCAGACCATTAAAACATCAAGACCCCCCACAAATTCCATGTTTAGTCTTACAAAACAGCAAGGATGGCATAACCTTGCACTAGCTCTTCAGAAATCTATAAAATGAAAAAGAATAAAATGCAACAAAACCGGCCGATTTTCCTTCCATCATCATTGAAAATATTTAGCTTTGATGCTACTGCCACATATACACTTGTCAATCCTAAAAACTGCCTAAATGCCACAAACCTGGCTTAAAATAAGACTTAATCTGAAGAATCCTAGTTCCATGAGACCGTTATAAGCATCGACTCTTGGAGTGCAAGGCACCTCTGGTCCAGCCTCCTGCTGGCTGCGTGACCTAGTTATGGATGACCATCGCACATGTTTTCTGCTGGCCGATCAGCTGACACTGGGCTACAACATTTGACCGCCGTGCCCAGCACTCGGAAAGGAGATTTGTATATATTCTATTGCTGCATTCAAGCACAGCAAACGAACAGCAGTATTATTTCTATCAAAACATCACAAGGGTTAATGTGGTACCTAAATTCTGCAAAAGCTGCTTAGTCTAATTATTGGACTCTGTCAATCAAGGACCAAAGCCTGTCTGTCTGTGAAATTCAAACACTGTGATAACAGAGTTATCAATTATGCAGTGACGAGAAGAACAAAAAACCTCTCACAATAAAGACAGGGCGAACATACGGGATGTGGAAATGTAGTGATAAAATAATTTATGACTGGGAGTCAATGCTGCTGAACAAACATGTAGAACCCATAATTTGATAATCTGAAATAGGGAGGAAACTCACAAGACTATCATCAACATAGCAAAGACAGTACCTACTTTGGTAGACAAAATGCAAGAAAATAAAACCACAATATTGGGCAGTTAGTAGCATAGTTGGGTAAGTACCGTGTGTGGGACAAAACTGTCTTAATTTGTCCCACGATTTGAGTCTGTCAATGTATGTTTAGTCTAACCAGGAATGCATCATGGGACAACATGAATTTCCCAAAAAAACAAAACAACAAAAAAAAAACCAACATAAAGCTGCTCATGAATATTACTTATGAAAATTACAGGAAGTTTTCTATTCATGTTAGAGCCTTACTGGCTCTCGGTCATATGTGTAAACTGGTATACTATCTGGCTATTTCTGTAAATATATGATTGATGACAGAATGGGGAAGAGGTATAGCAGTTGTGTCCTGATCCACAAGGTCCTGGGTTCGAATCCCTCTGGCAGCGAATTTGTCTTTGGGTATTTTCGCAGTATTTCAAAGGCTTCCACTTGTCAATGCCTGATGGAGATTCAAACCTCATCTCATAACTGTGCTGAGAGGCAACATTAAAACTAATTCTAACAAACAAAAAAAAACCTCAATATATATAAAAACTCTCTCCACTAGCATAACATCTTGGTAAATGGGGGTGGTGGTGTATATTGGCTTTTTCTTTCAAACCATCACCTTGACTTAAAAATTGGCTTTTTCTTACAAACCATCACTCAGACTCAAATCGTGGGCAACAGACGTCCATATGATGCAACAGAAAGGTAACAAATGTTGAAATGCATCCTGCTAAAAACCTAATTACACTCTGCTATCTTCTTTCTCTCTTTGTGATTCTGTTCAGATAACCTCAACTAAATCACAAAAGGACAGCGATGATTTAAACTGACTCAGTCCGCTGGTCTAACTTTGTGAAGTACCGTTCTCCAAATGAGACTGCACCCTGTACTGCTACACTAAACAGCTATGGAGATGAGTAATGTTTATTCAATTCATCTTAAAGACAATATATCAAGTGTTAAAAAAAAAAAAAATGGCCATATCTGCCCTTACTACTGAGACATAATATAATTGGGCTTGGGGTTTTTTTTTTTTGGATAAAATGTTAAAAATGAACAATTTCCAACAGGTATGCAAATATGATTACTGGAAACCCTTTGGCACAATTAATAGACTGGGAAAAAAGCCTACTAAAAATGGTCCTCCATCACAGGTAATTTTGTGCTTCTGTGATGAGGTTTATGAATGCCACATAACATATTTCTATAAGAAAAGATATAGAAATCTGCATATTTACAACTCATTTCTTGCACAGCCGTTTCATGAAAACATGTCTCTTTTTTTTTTTTGACCGACAAACACAAAATATATCAATACGATTTACTGCCTGTTTAAAAGATGCACATAACATATAGTACGAGGACCGCAAATAGATGCAAGTTTTGTTGCAAGACCAACAGAACATATGAAAACTCAGCTGTAGATCACAATGTCAGATGTGTTAGTAGTTCAGTACCAGAAGCATTTCTCATGTAACTCATTTCATTTTTTTTTGGGAAAAAAAAAAAATCACAGAAAAAAATGTTAAATTACTTATAAACAACTAATTACATAATCACAAATCAGGGCTTTGTTAAAACGTAATAAACAAAAGTAATTGCTGTACATATTACTGAACTTCTGTACATCTTTACAAGATACATCTTTTTCTCATATTTCATGACACAGGTAACTTCTGTAATTATTTCTGTGACTGATTGCGGGGATCATTCAAGACTGCTGCGCTCGCTGCCCACAATACTGACCTAATTTTCCCTGGTTCATACTGTGAGCACTACATCTGCTGAGGTGTCAGTATTATTACAATCAGGGCTTATTTTTTTTTTCTCTTTACTGTGAAAATGGTGTCAGCATGGTCACTCAGACTGCATCATAATCACTCATGCTTTAGCAAATGGCAGAAAGACGTTCCCGCTCATTCCATTGTGTTCAAAATCATCTGTCATGAAGAAACTTTATAGAAACTGCTGGAATTGTGCACCAGCTCGCCGGTTAAGCCAAAAAAAAAAAAGCCTTGATCATAACAAACATACGAGCAGCTTGCAATTAACAAGCCACAGCGTGAAAACAAAACACTAAGTAATCTCACACGGTTTACCCACTTCACATATGGCAAAAATAAATAAGGTTTTGAGATTAACATTTCAAGATCTGAGCCTAATATTTTACAAACAAACATTTTCCCCATTGGCTATGCTTTCGTTTAACCTTAACCAACAAGCAAGAAGAATTCAAAAACAAAACAAAAAATATAGCCGAGGTGCTTTTATGTACAGTTTCTCAATTCACAAGCAAGTAGATTTAAACAGTCAGGCAGAGAACCTTTGATAAATTAAAAGCCTTTCATTGCTGACAATAACAGAGGAACAGAGCAGTTATTCACTGATAAAGTATGGAACGCTTTGTTTTGAAAAAAAAAATTATATAAAACATACACAGAACATTACCTCACACATACATATCGGAGAAAATGACTGACACTGGATCCATGAAACTTATGATATTTACTGGAAAATTCAATAAAGACTGACACTAGATTAGTGTGTTATGATTGGTCTTACAATAATTCTAAACCCTAATCATTAAGTAGTTTGTTAGTCTGCTGCGGCTGCGGTGTGCGGCTTCTAAAACTATGGCTGGGAACATAACAAAAGCATAACAAAACAACACCTGCTGCAGATTCAGTGATGAATGATTCATTGCAACAGAAAATTAGGCCAGCAAAAATAAAAAAATTACTGCATAATGGCATGATTCCTACAAATGGTGAACAACAGTGAGGAAATGACAAGGGAAGTCTGATGCTGCTGTGAAAACTTATCATCCATTTCCAAAGTTTTAATTCTAAGACATTAATGCCAATGTCTGTAATTTTCCTGAAAACATGTCCCAATGGCCGAAAAGATTATGAAAATAAGCACTTCTAATAACCTATAATTCAAAAGAAAAACATTTGTTACAATGCAGACATCTCCTGAAAGCAGTGTCACAGACCATTTGAACTTTGGCTGGAGTCAGGATAATTGTGCTGTAAAACTGGCTGGGGAGTAAAGTGGACCTGTTACACCAGTACTTCTAAAAGGCAAATCACATTTTTCATCGAGTTCTGGCTCATTGGTCTGAAGGCATTGTGTTTATTGTAAATGTGATCTTTTGTACATAATACATTACCTTCCTGACTGACCCCTTGCAGATAATAAGGTTTCACACAGCAGCACAAGGGACGACAATTGATTAACAATGTGCAACATGTGATCTTGCAAAACTCTCTGATTGACAGAGGAAAATTCTTCATTTAAAAATCATTAAAAATTTTCTTGCAAGGATTCATGGACAAAAGAGTTTTAAACCAAAGAATGCCAGACATCTGTTTCAATGGAATTTTTCCGTGTTTATGGGACACACTATACAAGCCAAGTCCATTTACTCTTTAAAGAGATCACCAATGCACACTGTTACTCAATGTCCTAAATAAAATGGACTAAGAACTATTTTGGGTGATCAACGGTAGGGATAAACTGGTAACCCCATCAATTCAGTGGCCGTTACCAGCAAAACGAACATAATTAAAAGGCAGGCGACCCCTCCGAGCAGCTCACACAACTGTCATACTGCTGACTGCTTGGGATTGGTTCCAATGGCCACTAGAGCCGCAACCGTGATGGCCACTCGTGAGATGCCCCTCTCCTCAAAAATGTCTTGTGGGCTGCAGATCTGCTCCTATAAAGACAAGATAATGGCAAGAATGACGATTAGGTGATAACAATAATAGTTCATTTACTGTACACAGCGCCAAAGATTGCACAGCAGCTGTGCTCAAAGGCGCCTAATAATTACATGCAACACGAAATTTCCAAGAAACATAAAGTCACGTTGGACATCAACATACATATGTACCTACATCAGAAAAATAAATCTGACAGCCTCATTATAGATAATGAAGGAACAGGTCATCACTATTTTTTCATCACATTCTAAACTTCAAGATTTTTCCGAGTTTGCAAGACAGTCTACCGTTCCAAGCACTCCAAGAACCCTATGGACGCTTATCTGCAATCTCTCAAGAGCATGGAAAAATGATTTCCCCGAACTGGAGCAGCAATTAAGGAGAGAATTCTGTATAGAAAATATATTACCAAAATACACAATCCTGTGATACTAGGAATAGTGTGATTAAGCGCAATCGACTATACGTTAAAGGGATACAGCACTGAAAAGTGCACATTTCTCTGGGTGCTCTTACTGCTGATTGCTACCAATGCTGATATGACAGACTTTTGAAGTGTACACATAATGGATACATGATCTTCTGTTATAAAACTTTCAAGTTTTATATAGCAAAAGACCATATATTCACTCACAATTTTGATGTGTATTTTATGGTCTTTTCATAAAAAAGTCCAGGACTATTCCCAAGTGACCAGAGATGAACAGTAATATTAATAGGAATGTGTTACTGAACATTACTCTCCAGAAAAATGTCAGAGCCTGTGAAACTTTACCAATAAACAATTGGCAATAACCTTTAGCAACAGGACTGACAATAACCTTCAACAATACTGCCATGCATCTTCAATTGCGGCTTCCTCATTTTCCGTCTGTCTGTCTCTCTCTCTCATACAACTGTATCACTTGAAGACACGGACAGACATACCAATATTCACAATTGCCATATTGTGGTTTTGATGGCAAATCACTAGTCCAGAGGTAAATGAACATTTCTATTCAAGACGTTGTCTTCAGGGGTCAGATATGTAAGAGAATTTGACATTTCTGTAAATTACTGGTTTCATTTGTCAGCCTTCTTCCTCACTAAAGATTGACAAAATTATTTCAAGAAATGAAATGAGCACAAAAGCATCTAGTGTTCTTTAATAAATAAAATTGGCATGTTCATTTTTTTGAACACCCTGAAAACACAGTGATATTTTATGTACTAAAACAGCTCACAGGCATTCACAAAATAATTATCACAAAATAAAAAAACAGTGCTTCATTGAAAGCCCTTAACATAAGAGAATGGCAAAAACAACCAAGCTGTAAATGCTGTATGAATATCACAAAGGTTGGGTTAAAAAAAAAAATGAAGTAAAGACTGAAAGCACATTAAATTACCACAATTGCAGGAACAAGTGTTTATATGTACATGATTGCACAATATATACAACTGATGAAATTTGTTACGAGTGCTGCCTAGCTCCTTTCACAACTTTCCCAAATTAATACTGAAATGCAGTATTTGCAAGAAACAGTAACATAAACTAAGAACTAATGGCACTTCATTACTCAGCATAACTTGAGGTAGAAATGTCATGTGAGACAGAAATTATTATAGCCAAAACAATTATGAAAATAACCACCTCTAAAAACCTACATTTATAGATACTAGTTTCTTTTCACAAAATTCTCTGTGAACTTTTCTGAGATTTCACAAAATATATATTATTCTCAACTGGCATTACTCAACCGAAACAAACCTTTCAGTACAGAATACATATTCATATGATACAGAGAGAGAATACCCGTGGTAACCAGTCATGAGATCAGATTATGTTTTTTTTTTCTATCCACGAAGTTTCTCCGACTAATCTCTCTTTAGAAAAGACAACATTCTCTGATTTCAGATAATTCTTGGAGAATAATCTCTGATTCTGTTTTATCCCCTCCTCTCTTGAAAAAATTTTCAACCCAGAGAAACAAAATCGGCGACAGTGTCCAACATCAGCCCATCACATGAGTGACATCTGATGGAGACAAAGACAAACAATGGTCACTCCGAGAACAGCAATGCAGAAATTTGCGGTGTAGAAGTCCTGTGGCTCAAGGCGGGGAAACTTGACCAATTCCTGAACTGTAACTGACACGGGAACCATGCAGATGCCTTCAATGATGTCATCTGGGTCGCAGAGTGTCCCCTGCAATACACGCACAGGGTGGAGGGGTGTCACTGGGTGGGTTCGGTACACCGCTACAGTAACTTCCAAAAATTTGTGGGGGGAAGGAGTAAAGGTATTTTTCCTCCCCACCCAAAGCCAGAAATGCTTGAAAAATGTTGTGGAATTCAGACATAGGCAAATACTTTGCCTACAAGAACAAAAAAATATTATTTGTATATCACATCCAAAAGATAATGGAAAAAGTCATTAAAAAATGATTCATATTAAAGTCTTCTCAGGCAAAAAATATTTAACAACAAAAAAATGTGATGGAACACAAGCTAAGCAGATTCTCTTCGGTGATACCCACATCACATGCTGCATTAAATGCTCTTTGTAATTACTGTGTGAAGATGTTTTGGGCCAGTGCCACTCTGAAGTAGTGAAGTGGTCTATCAAGTAAAATCTTGATCATGCATTATCACACTGAACAGTGGAGAGGATAGCACCTTCTACTAAATATCTAACGACAATTTCTTTTCAGGCAAGGAATTTATTCTCATGCATTCTGACATACCTGCTGCCATTTCCCATCTGCCATTTCGTTGCCATGTGATAAATTAAATATCCTCAAGATACACAAACACTGTCTGTCCCCATCACCATAACACTCTCCGCTGACTTCACTTCCAAGTACATATGGCAGATTCTGGATCTCATAGCATGGTGATGCAAACCATTCAACAATAATACAAAACATACAGTGTGATATACATTTACAACATGTCCAAAGTGGGGCTTATAGGTTTTAAAATAAAGATAATCTAATACAAATACAGTGTATAACATACAGCAGATACAAAACGGGTAGGACAATGCAGATGGTCACAGCTTTACAATATTCAAATGCCAAAACGTCAGGGAAGGCTTTTGAAATATACTGTGAACCTTATAAAACTGATTTGACAGCCCAGAATTTTCGCTTCCTCACTATTGGTAAAAAGCTGATAAACAGCAATGTTAAGAGACAATATCTGTAACAGGTGGGAGAAAAGTTTTCACACCACTGCTTGACACTGAGGCCAGCAGTGAGAAAGGAAGTCCATGTTTGACCATCTGCATGCCTTGACAAATCAATCAGAAATAGGAAACTCTTTGGTGTAAAGAGTGAACAACAGAGGGTCTATTGAGAAATATACCCCACCAAAATATGCTATTTTGCCCTTCAATCCATTGATGACACTCCAAGTGAGCAAATTTAGCTCAGTGTTTGAAACTGCTGGTGAAATGTTTTACACCCAAAGCATTCACACTGCCTGTGGAGGATACTTGCTACACTTGATAAAAGCACACAAATCTAATTTTAAACCATGCTCATAGTTTTAGCAGGTATACAAGTAAAAGCAGCACTTAAAAAACATTCTATGGTGACACCTCCGCTAACGTGTATATCTCTGTCATGGCTTTGAAACAGAACAGCAAAAGCTCTGAAATTGAACACTACAATTTCCTTCCAAAAGGTCAACAACAGAAAAAATATCTGGGTTCATAATCCATCCCCTATGAATGTCAATAATTGAAAGGGTCAAACACTTTATTCCTCCTCTGGAGACTCTCTAGAGTTATGCCCTCCACAATAGCAAGTTTCCCACTGAAAGCTCATAACGTAACAATAATAATGGGATAAACTTTAAATAAAAACAATAATAAAACCCACCCACTGCTCTACAACAAAAGAAATTTATTAGGAGTAGCCTACAGATCATCAAACTACACATGCATAACAGCATAAAAAAAGATATAAAGATTTAGAAAATTACAGAACAGTTATTGTGCTGAGTAACGCCATAATAAGTTTACTTCAATTTCAAGATGGACAAAGAAAACATCGTTGCTTCAAAGAGAATGAAATAGGTGCATATGATAGGATTTCTGTATTAAGACATAAGTACATTTAAATCTCATTTACAAGTCAGCCAATGATGTGATTTCATGTCACATGAAGGAAATAGTTTTGCCTGAGTTTGGACCATTACTGTACATCGTAAAGATGCATGTCAGCATTATCTGTGCACAAATTATGCATGGTCAAAAATAGCAGAGAGCTGGAATTTCCATATGCTCTTTTATTTACTTTAAATCTTAAATTCTTAACGATTAGAAAACTCGCCACACCATCTTTTTATCTCCTTGTATCATCCCAAAACTGTACATAAAGGTGCTGCACCCCAGCATTTGTTACTACAAGTCTTTCATTTAAAATTTCTTAAAAGTGAACAAAAAACTTTGATCAAACAGCCAATAATTCATAATAATGCAGTCGCAAGCTACTTGATGGAGTATTGTTCAGTACAAGGAAGTTTAGGATGAAAGACATGCAATGGAAACATCTGCCAAGCAATGCCCATTTATCATTTATACTAAATGGAAAGTTTCTGCAACACCAGATTTTATGACTGAGTAGATGCATAAATTATTGAGACAATGGATTTGTGGACTACTGTTCTAAACAAACATCTTCAACATGTGTTCCTGTTCTCAGGTGGAAACTGAAATTATAATAGAACTGGCAGTAACAGTTCACAACCACAGCTGGATTTCATATTCAAAATGACTGCTGTTGCTAATAATCTGTCTCCCCAAAATAATAAAAACAGATCCAAAATTAAACGGACATGAATGCCATTTTACAGGTCAATACATTCTTCAAATCTTTCCAGATGGCAGAAAAATGAAACTGAAAGCTCTATAATGGGCTGCACATCCAAAAAAAAAGTGCTAGATAATTGGGAACTTCCAGAAAATTTGTTTGAAGTCTTGCAGATTGTGCAAGGCTCTATCTACTGCAAGTTCGAAACTTTTGGGAACTTCCAGAAAATTTGTTTGAAGTCTTGCAGATTGTGCAAGGCTCTATCTACTGCAAGTTCGAAACTTAACAATCTCACCTGGCTTACAGTTGACTCAATCAACTGCAGGTGCACCATATAAACCATAAACCTGCTTCAAGCTTATCACACATCCAGGTGCATACTTTGATGACGGTACACGAAAACAAATATGAATAATAAATACAAACCTATACAACACATTTCACTCAAGAGTAGAATATAAACATAATTCACTCATGCAAAATACAAATGGTTTTACAAGCATACATTGGTAACATTCACAAGTAAAATTTCCCTTGTGATTAGATTTAATACTAGTCATCTCTGGTCACTAGAACAATGTATGCTACGGCATATTGAGCCTCAAAGGCATAATTTTTTTTGTTCATTGATACAACTGAATTGAAAAAACTGCCACGAGTTACAAGTATATCCTCTGGGGGTTAAAAAAAAATCGGTGAGGGACATCTACATGATTGAAGTGCTGCAACACATAAACACATGAACAAACCAGAAGGAAAAGATCAAAAGCTGAGAAATATTTACCAAATAGTGAATGTCTAAACACTGCACAGTTTTATCATTTGAAAATTAAAGCTTCTACATCAACTAATTATAAATATCAAGAAATGGGCTGCAAAAACCTATGAAACATGAGTGCCAGGATAAATAATAATACACCAAAGTGCCACCACATGACATTTAAGTTGTTCCACAGGTAATGCTTGAGGAGGCGCATAACAAGGGAACCTTGGATCAGTAAGACTGTCTTACAAACAGACAAAAGAATGGTGTTTTGTAAGGCAGTTAAAATTTGCTCTGTTCCCTTTGGCTTCAGTTATATTTCCTGGGACCATCTCACATCTCTTTCATGTTCCAATCTGTCATAATAATCATGACAATTTTAATAAGATAAAAGTCAGATGATGACCACATCTGCAGCTAGGAGTTTTACCAAATAACAAAGCAATATTAAGTGAGATCAACTGAGTTTTACTTCATGTCATCCACTTGTTTAAAGAGTAATTTCCCTTGCAACTTTTCCAGATTCTTGGAACTTATTGTTTTTTCTTCTTTTGGCCTTATAAACATTTTGTTTTTCTACACATACCACTGTGATTTCAGGAAATTTCTCCCATGGAAGTTAAAGCACTTCTTTTGTCCAATCTTTTAAGGCAAAGAAAAACGAGGGTCAACACCCAAAATTTTTCACAAATCTTTTTCAAAAAAGGTCACTTCAAATTCTGATTTGGTCCCCCATTTTTCATTAGGCTGGGTTTGACCGCATGCTAATACACAGGCCTATATACTTTATTTTTTTTATCTAGAAAGCTGAACTTGTACCTGAACCTTTGGATGCTTTACATAGATCACAGGTCATTTTCCATATTTTTACACCCTGACACTGGCTGGCATGGTCCCCAAACAAGGGGATTTTATATATTAGCGGATTATTTGGGTTGTACATAATGAGTGATTTGCCCTTCTAATAGGTGCCAAGAACCCCTACTCCCTTTGCCTTTCTGAGAGCTGCTGTTATTTATAAGAGGTAAAGTATTGTATTCTCTCACAGATGTGAATACACTATGTGAAATCTTGAACCCAGGTGCATTCTCATAGTGATCTATCAAAGCTTCAAATGCACTTTGCCTATAATTCTGATTTCAGTCTGTCTACTGATCCTGAACTTGTCTGGAAAAATAAACTACAAGCTATTACTTGAAAATAGAGGTTTGATACTTCAAAATACCAAGCCCCTTTACTAGTACTGTGAAGAAAGGGGTTCTTTGGACAGCCATTTCAGTGTTTTCGTTATTGTAACATATAGCTTGATGTCCATACAACTATGAGATAAGGTTCTCTTGCTAAAGTCACTGACACAAGACATTCTCTGTGGAACTGTCTACTCTCAATAAATAATGATTTTTCTTACCTGATCAACACCAATCTTCCTACATGCATCCAGGAAGTTATCCACATTTCTCCGACACTTTGCAAGTGTCAATTTGGGCTGCAGAAAAAAAATATATATATAGAACTTGACGTACATTAACCATACTGAACCATTCCATGTCATGTATTGTTTTCAATGTCAAGGGAATATGGATGAAAATCACAGGTTAATAATTATGGTGAAGTGAAGATAAATGGAAATGCCTGCATGGTAACTAAATAAAAAAACATGAAATCTACTTTTACAATGTTATAATATTTCAACTACATACACAGTGTACAAAACAGATACAACATATAATACAAACAGATACTTTAAAAGATAGGATTAAATCTACACGTACAACAGCAGGGGAGGGTACATGAATACTCCCAACAGATCTAGGTCGGATCTGGTTGGCCAGGTGACACAGCACAACTCCATCCCTCAAGGCCTCTGCCAGATTGTCTGGTAGAGTCACACGAAGTCGGGATTCAACTGTCTGTTACAGGAAAGAGAAGGGTCACATATATTATTACAATGTGAGATTTTCTAAACTTTGTATATCAGTTCTTTATCCATTTGAGCCTGCTTATTCACACAAAGCGAATTGTGGATTTGACACCAAGGACACCAACTACCTTTTCGCACACGTCATTGTTTAATCCCCTCTTCCTCCTACTCCAAGCATCATTAAAATGTGGAAATTCCTGATAATGCATCCAGACTTCACGAGACAAAATGTCCGACAGCTTCCACAAACACTAGAACCATGTTGCATACATGTCCAGCACTGTAAGTTTTGTTTGTTTAATGCAATAGATGATGAGAGGGAAGCTAGTTACCTAAGTTACCATAAGAAAATTTAGCCATTTTTACAATTAAAATGTCTTTTATGTTTTAAATAAATTTTAGACAAAAGAAACTCATTTGCTTCTGTCCTTAAATTAATTACTTGCTCCTGGAGTAAGCTCTGAAAATACACCAAAACAGTGCATCCAGGGGTGCAGTGCATAATTCTAGCCCACAGTCTCAGTGAGTTAGAATTGTAAACAAATTTCTTTTGACTTTCAGGTGTTTTTTTTTCTCTCTTAGGCACAGTCTCATTGCAAGCTCAAGGCATCCTAGTTGTTTAGCTCCTTTAATTCTGTACCATAAGTATTGTCAAAATGTCTTGACTCCCAGTTACAAACAGCATGGATCTGGCTGTGAGTCATGTTGGAGCAAAATTTTGAAATACCCCACTGTGGCAATCAAACACACAGAGGTGATGAAACAGACCTGTCGTAACCTGTCCATCTGTTCTGCCTCCTCTCTCTGTTGTTCTTCTCTTCGACGCAGGGTTAAATTTGAACTGGAGTCCTCTAGTGTTCTGGTGCCTCCTGGAATGGAAATGGCAATTGTAGTCTTATATCACAGAGTTAATTCAGTTCCTTGAAAATGTTTTTCAACACCTTTTCAAAACTTCAACTTCCAAATTCAAGACCTACAATTCATGACATGACAATCAATATGAAAAAAGAAACAGATGAAGGGTTGCATCACAGAACAAATATCGTAGGGTTAACAACGATACTCTTTACCTTAGAGCTCAGAAACCAATAATTCAATACTGATTGGCTAGTTTTCCAAAGGTCATGTGCAGCCCTGATCTAGAGTTTATGTTCTCAACTATTTTAAGCAGTGGAATAGGTACATGTATCATACCAATTCTTCCTCTTCCAGAGCCATAAACATTGGTGGGTGGTCGTGTATTGATCCTTCTGTTTGTGTCCACGTGATCAGAGGGGCCGGTCTTCTGTAAATAGTTACATAGGACAAAAAATATAAATACTTAAGATTTTATTACTAAACTGCTTCTTTCATATAATTGCCTAAGAACAGAGAACAAAGTACATAAAAAAACAACAAATCATGGTGGAGCTATACATGTACATGAAAGTGAGGAGTGCTGCCTTCTTTACAGTCCATTACAATATACACTTATAATTATCATGTTTATGAATTCTTGTGGGAACCGCTGATCTAAATCAACAAGTCCATGTAGACATCATAACATTTCATATGTTCTAGATATGCTGTGGCTACTGCTTAAACAAAAAGTCATAAATCAAGTGACCAATATGAAGGAAATGAGCACAGTATGATCTTTGTTTCCACAGTTTATGGTTCAGGATGTAGAGAACAAGTCTCAAAACATCAGGTGGAATGTTTTCTTTCCAATGATGACAGTCAGGCATTTAAAAGTCCTGAAACCATAAATCCTGTTCATACTGGTAAAGGAGGGTTCTTTGACACCTGCCTTCACATCTGTTGCTCTTTCCTACAGCTCTCACATTCAACTTAGGCTTCTAAGAGGATTGGAGAGTTAAGTAAGTTCACATGATAAGACTGCTTTAAAACGAATGGTCAGCACTTCATTTTCTACTACCTCTCACCGCAGGCCTGACCTTAAAAATGATGAAAGCTTAATTGAAGTTTTGCCAAAGTATGAATACCTTGAGACCAGATTGCAGTGCTCCTCTCTTATTCTGCTCTTCAAACCGGGATTTGAGCCTAGAAGTCTCTGCAGGAGCGGAAGGCCCCTTCTTGGGTTTGGAGTCTTCATCCTGTGATTCGACAGAAAACACGCAGTATTGTTATATAATGATGGTCATCTAGGTTAATGAAACTAAAGAAGAGGTCATCAAGAAATACTGACACTGACAGCTACTTTTTATTCTGCTGGGTAACAAATCTAGTCTAGCTGACTAATTTCAGCTGAAGTCTCCTCCACAATCCCTCCCTCAAATGGTAAATTACCCAGTGCTTTCTGAATTCACCATTTTGAAATTCAGTCTTCATTTCATTCCCTCTTCTCTCCCTTATCCCCCTCCTCCAGGCTGTCATACTGGGTGGTAAGAAACCAAATACAATGACAGAACAGTAAAAAAAATGCTAACGACAATGACAATACAAGTTTCAAGTTTCAAGTTTATTTGCAGTTCTTTTTAAAAAGCTTATGCACAGTGTGGAGCATTACAATGCCTCTCCATATTCTTACAGTTCTTAAGCACACAATTTCATCATATATGATATAAATATTCCTAATTTTCTGGCAATTTGATAGTTTGTGCTGTCAATGACTCTACCAAACTGACACTTGACACTTGTAACTAAGATCATGCTATGTTAAAACAAAAGTGATGTGTTTCCAAACTGACACATAACATTTATAACTAAGATGATGCTGTGATTCAAAAAGGTGATCCATTTCCATTTTGTATAACACTTACAGTGGCACTGCTGTTGCTACTCCTCCTCAAGTTAGAGGACGCTGGGTTCAGTGCTGAGCCCTGGGTCCTCAAGTTGGAGCCTGCTCCAGCAGTTCTGGTGGATCTGGCAGTCACTGGGCTGGATGTGTTGGATCTGTGGCAGGCAAGATGTGGAGAGATGGGAAGACAATAGGTTAGTGAAAGAAAGAAAGAAAGAAAGAAAGAAAGAAAGAAAGAAAGAAAGAAAGAAAGAAAGAAAAGGAAAACAAAATACTTCTTTCGTGCAGTTCTCAAAGAATAAATGTCTTTCAAAAACCCTTTTAACATGTAAGATCTAATGACTCTCATAACAGTTTTAAAACCTCCAATCTTCCTCTTCAACCTTGTAGTATTCCTTACATTTTAATCCGGAGGCATAATATATGTTTTATCTCCCCTTCTTCAAAGAGATTAAAGTCCTCAGACCTTTCACAAAAGGTTATCATGAAAAACACCGGCTCAAGATTTCCAGATCTAAATCACTGAAGTTACAAAAAAATTTTTAAAAAAACCAATATAAAAGCCAGTTTTTATCTTTCCTTCTAACGATGTTTCTCTCCTGTTCTTTAAGATGAACTGAAATCAGTTTCATTTCAAAGATACTGTACCTTAACTGTAAAATATGCCTTTTGACTCTGACAAGTTTATGTGATACTTAAATGTGACCACAGAAAGTCTTACTGATGAAGCCCCTGACTCATGGAGCACTATACAATGACAGCATAAAGGGTTTCCTTTAAATTTACATTAGTTAACTAAACAAAGGTAAAGCAAATCTGACTAAACATATGAATGGCTACATTTTACAAGGACTAAATATTCATAGTTTCCAGATACAAGTCCAAGCACATGGAAGTCTAACAGGTTATGGAAAGCCTACGAGACAGACAAACCTAAGCAAAGTTCTTTGCCTAAATATCCACTAATGACTAAAATTTGTTTGTAATGTGTAACTCACTTCTATCTGCTCGGTACTCCACATCACCCTCCAATTTCCCCTTTCCCTCCCCAAATCTATCTTGTTTTTTTTTCATTAATAAAAGATTGCAGAAATGTATGAAAATTTTAAGATATATCTCTTACGCCCTTCTGACGTTGCCAGTTCAACAGATGCCTGAGAGAATATGATTTATAATTTCTTTTAATACTGAACTGAAGAAATGGGAAGAACCCAATGTTGTCCAAGCCCTGTATGATAAACCAGTTATGTTATGCAGTCTTCCCACTCTTCAATAAACCAATATTCTCTCATAACACCATTACTCCCCTAATGATGTGTATTGTTCTCTGTCTTTATATTATATATTATGAATGAGATGTATAACATTGTATACCATTGTAAATCAAATTCCCTACGGGGTAAATAAAAGTTGTATTTTAATTTTTTTTTCATTATTAAAACTTACTTAATTCTACCCAGTATGAACCAGAAGAAAAGTTCCGTTTTAAAATATGTATATAAATTAATCAAAACTGCGTGCTGAACATTTCATCAGATTTAATAATAATTGCCATCATTACAACCATGTAATGTACCTTTCCTTGCGCAAAGCTCACAAAATCATCATCCAGCTGTGTAAAAATATGATACACCTCAATGCTTCATTTAAACACAAAACTTGAGTGCCAAACACTACAGGATGACTCTGAAATATCTTTGAAGCCAGTTTCACGGCTCATAGCACTCAGTAATCTGCAATTTCTCAAAGCCTTTCAAAAACTTCGGATCATTTGTTAACTTTTCTACATTAGACTCTTAAGTTCAAAAGTTTGATTCAACTGAATGGTGCATATAAAAAATGGCATACTAGTTCATCTTGCGTCAATTACATGCCAGAATTTTATCAGTGCAGGAACTTTCTAACCACTTCCATTTTATGCAAAACAAACACAAACAAATAAAATTAGAATTCACAAGACTCCAAACAGGAAAAAGCCCATAAAATAATTTTGGCATATTTATGAGCCACAAGCCCTGCAGGTCAGAAAATAAAGAAAGCAGCTACCTGTCCCCTGCAATTTTTGTTCTGCGCACTGCTTGGCTCTGCGCTTGGGATGGGCCTGATGGCCCGTTGGCCCGCGGGACGGACGATTTGGTTGCCGTAGGTTTGGCCAAGTGGGACGTGGACCCACTGGGGCTGCTGGGCTTGGCCAAGTGGGACGTGGAGTTACTGGGACTGCTGGGTTTAGCCAGATGGGACACAGAATTCCTGGGGCTGGGACTGGGTGAGACAGAAGGGGTAGTGGAGGTGCTGGATTGTCTTGAATTCTCTGGCACTCCACTGTACAGCAGGGGGGAGAAGGGGTGAACAAGTAGGGGTGGAAGAAGAGTGACAGAATGTTTGGATTAGTTATCAGAACATTTGATTCACTTCACTCATTAATACAAGTTATAAAAACTCAACAATGTGAAAGTGTTCCTATTGTCATAGTACCTGTGATTTGTGAAAACACATTAAAGATAGATGACAGTGCCTTTTGACAAGAGGGTATATCTGAACAAACCAGAGTGCTAAAGTGTCATCAAACCTGTGCTCACATTTTGACAGAAACATTTGCTTTCTGCAGAGCATGCCTTATGATGTGAAATTTCAAGCTAGTTCAGTTCAAACATACTGTGAAGTGACAACTACATAATTTCAAATATATATCATGCCATATAGCCACATGTCTGTGGAAAGATGGCTTTGTAACTTGGACAGAATACAAGAAAGAACAATATGAAGGTACTGTATACCGACATATATAATTCACATGAAAAGCAATAGATTCCATCCAATAAAAAGAATAGAAAGAAAACAACTACTTTACATGAAAATTACAGTGAGACAAACCTATTTCTATGAAAAAAGGTTATCAAAATAGCTAACCTACTACTAAAAAGAGTGAAAAGAGAGGATATTTTCAGAGGTAGTTACCATAGTGAAACAATTTGATCCTATACTTCCTGACATTCCAAGGGATTGGGAAGAGGGAAAGGGGAAGAGTGGGGGGAAATGGAGCTGCGCCATATACAAGTTTTGGTGCTTCACTACAAGATTTTTAAAACGTTTTATTTTGCTAGTAAGAAGGTGGTAATTCATCTGTGGAGACAATCACACATACACTTCACTTCAAAGCACCCATGAGAGAGGAAAAAGCAATACAGCACCAACTGCCTGCAGCTACATGAAGTAATTTTGTACCTAAAATCATTCACAACTGCCCATAAGCCATCAAAGATATGACCAGTAAGACTAAGGATGCCACCCATTTTTCATGAAATCCTTACCCTTTCAAGTGGATCATAATTATTTCTTGACTGATACACAATTTTGCTATGTGTTTTTAGTGTAAAGCATTTTCATAATACAAAGCTGTCCTTATGAAATGCATAAAAACATTTTCCAAAAAGGATAACATTTTCAGATTCCTATAAATTGTCATTAGAGTGGCATCCCTGAAAGCCAATGAAAACTGGCTTGCATGGAGCAGTTTAGAAAACAAGAGCCCTGCAAAAGTAAGAAGCATTAGGATATGGACCAACCAGATCTGACACAGCATGACATGCTAAATCATGACACATCAAGACATCAACCCTTTGTGCAATGATGTCAAAATTGTGTCATGACATGACAGACTACATGGAATCAGTGCATTAATTACCAGTGAGAAAGAGAGGGCATACAAATTTTTACTCAAAATGATATGATGTGCCAGAACTGGTGGGTTCACACTGTAAGGTAAACAACACTACTTTTTAAGAAGCAACTACACCAATGTAAATTCACTGAGTAAGACCTGCCAAAACCAGAATCACACCAAATATTGGCACAGCATGCTCACTTTCTGTTTATGTAGTTGAGATTGTCCACTTGATGGTGAGGGCCGCTGGTCTGACCGGGTTTCTTCAGCGTGTCTGATGCAGCTCGCCTGTACTGTGTGCTGCTGGCAAGCCTCCGCTGTTCCTTGAAACTCTGGGAGCTGAGAGCATTTCTGTAAGAATGTGGCGATTGGAGTGATGTGTTGGTTTCACGCTCAGTGCATAAAATGAATCTGGCATATGGCAACAAATGACATATAAAGCTACTTCAGTCGGCTGGCTTAAGCAAGGTAAATCCATGTAAAAGTGCATGGCCACTTTGATAAAACTGCAAACGGTAATTCATTTCTTTGAACTCTCAAATACATATCTCTTCACAAAAAACAGTCATAGAGGTAACAGCAAGAAATTCTGCATTCTCTGCTTAAATAACAAGTTTTTGGTCATGATTAAATCTATTTCTATGTTATTTTCAAACCAAAACTCAACTCATGCAGTTAGAACAGGTTCAAAAATGCCAACAATTTGCCACCATACAACCTATTTATTCTAAATATGCAGTAATGGCGTATAGGGCCGTGGACTCCAATTAAAAAAAAACAAAACAACTCAGGCAAAAGCCAACAGCATTATTTAACAAAACTTAATGTTATTATTCTCAACATTTGCAAAAGGCTTCTCTTAAAAAGGAGAAAAAGCAAGCTGATAAACTGTGTTTACTGTGGTGTGGCAATAAGATTGTGACTGTTTATCTAAAGGCTCATTAATTCAAAACTTTAAAGCCACTCCTCAAGAACTTAACAATAGCTAAATGATATCTTAAATAAAGCAGCCATATAAAGCCAGCAAAAAGGCAAATTAATAACCAATCACCATTACAACTTTAAAAAGCCCCACATCCAGCAAAAGTTAAAAAAAAAAAAAAAAGATCTACTGAAGTCATGAAAATATAAATACATGGGAAATAAGCAGTATGTGTCTGTGTTCAGTGGAAAGATTTATATATAGAAACAAGTGTAAAGAAGTGGAAGAGGAGGGCTCAAAAGATAAAGGAGGCATAAGGTGCATCTAGAGGAGAAAGTGCCTTGGTTCGGCTGTGAGAAGCAAAGAAATGAGCACAAGAGATGTAAGAAGAGAGCACAATAGATACAGAAGGCAGACAGCGCCAGTAGGTGCAAGTGAAAGTCAACAGCAGCTAAAAGCAACTTAACCTACAAATTTTGAATGTTCAGATCTCACTAAAGTTACTGGACAATATTTCATCTGTTCTCAAAGTGAAATCTACCATTTACTGAATCATTTAACACTGTCTTTGTTCCCCCTCTCAATATCTCCCTTCAAAACAAAATTCTTCATCACACAGAAAGTTCTAGCTCCACACTAATTGCAGCTCACTCACTACTTTGCCTGCATCTAAATTAAATATCTTTCAGCCAGTCAGAATGGGGTTTTTATATTACAAACTAGACTGGACACCACTCAAGCTCAATAAGTAATCAGGACCTTCCCAAATCAAATTTCTGTTGGATGCAGAAATTGAAAGCACAATCATTTCTGTTCTAGAAATTACTGATTTGTGGGGGTAAATTCTGAGGTGTGAAAATAATGCTTAAAGTGCAATATTCTGACTTTTCGTTACTGCATGATGACCCTTGCCATTATATTATAAGTCAGAATAATATTATCTCCGTTATTTCTTTCTAGTTATAAAAGTACCTAAGATACGGTTCAGTAAAATACCAATAAGCTGATATAGTCAAAAACAGCTTAAAGCCTTCATCTGATAAAATCAACATAATTATGACTTAAAAGGCCCCTTTTCAAGCTGGCTGTGAGACAAAAATTTGCTGCTAATGTTCCCATAAGAAATAAGCATTTCAGAGCAGCCTATTATCTGTGATTTATGCCACTACTTAATACATATATTAGGTGCAAAAATGAAACAAATGAATGTTCAAAATGTGTAGAGGTTGCTAACTATAAAGCAATGGCAATGTCTTCATACTAACAGCTTTAATTTTCTACTCCCAGCTACTGTCTTAAGTTCCGCCAAGTTAAAGAAGATAAGAAAGAAGAGCATATCAATCCCAGGATTCCTACCTATACTCATTTTCACTTAAGATGTAGTTACTGTCCTCCTGATGCTGCGGTGGTGACTTTTGGTATGATGATGACGACGATGCCGACGACAGCGAAGGTGAAGGGCTGGAGGGCCCCATGAAGCCATGCACGGGCAAAGAGGAGGGTGGTTGTGGTGGTGGTGGCTGAGATGGTGGTGTGGATGAGGGTGGAGGTGGTGGTGGGTGCTGGGGGCGACTGTAATAGTGGGGGCTGGTTGTGTTGTTGGCATTGTTAGTGTGGTGGTAGTAGCTAAAAATGAGGGGCAACGAAACAAGAAACAAAAATTTATGTAGGGGGCAGTTCAGCCAAACTAAACTACAATAAGGTCGCATCACAAATCTGCTTAGGAGCTTAAGATTATGCATTTTGAATAGCACTGTCTGTCAATTCAGTCTCGGAAGAAAGTAGTGTAGTCCTATCATGAAGATAAATAGTCTGTGATTAAAATCCAAATAATACTGAGACATAACATTTACCATGGAATGGTCTAGTACATGTACGAACGTTGATATAGCTGCTACAACTGACAACAATAATGAAAAACTGTAAATGTCCCGCTGCTATCAAATTACATGTTCTAGCAAAATATTGGAAATAAGAGAAGATTTACATCCCTGTTTTACTGTAAACTGTGCGCAAACTTCAGGTCATTAAATCACTTTAAATTTCCAACACTTGTGAACTGCAGGGTTCAAGCCTTTCCCAGTTGCTGTGACTGGGAAGGACCAAGTAAATCAGAGCTCAGTGCCAAACTTCAGACATTTCTGCGCTCTTAGATACTTCAGAGCAGAGATCTGCTCTCTCTTGAGCACTCTGCTGAACTGTATTTTTCATCTTTCACATTATTTTTCAGAAACAGAATATTTTCTTTAAATGAGTTGGAAAAAATAAAAAGCACACATAATCTGTGTCTATACCACCAACAAATACCACACTTTATCAGACTACTGCTATGCTAAATCAATATCCTTCCAGGAGATGAATTTGCTGCTCAGTTGAGTTGACTATCCCAAACAAAATGCATAATCTTTTACTCAAAACATTTGTGAACTAGCCACTGCTTTGGTTAATACTGATTAATTGGAAAGCACAGACCACAGAAAGCAGATAGATAAGACAAGAAATAGTGAAAGAGCATCTTGCACTTCTGGAAAAGTTTTTCCCATCAAGCAAAAACAAATTATACCTGAAACGTCTGCATGCAGGGAAAAAGTATGTTAAGATACATTACTTCATGTTCATGTGGTACCTTGGAATTGTTTTCCAAGCCAGTCTTTCTTTAATGTTAGTATTTCTGACAATTCCTTTATCAGACTTCATTTTGCTTCATCACTGTTTGAACTATTAATGTCATTAATCAGGTATTGCTAAGAATCCTAGCTTTGTGAAACCATTTCTTATAACATATTGATACTGATATTAGTTCATACTTTAAGCTGTACTGCTTTACTAGCATTCATAAAGTGATGTGATAAGCACTTAGGATAACCCTAGAGGGGATTATTTTCCAGAAAATTTTCCCTGGCATCAGGGAAATTACATTAACAAAATGGAACTCTCATGGCCAAGTGTGTAATCACAATTCCAGATTTCTGATGTAATGAGCATTGTCCTTGAAAAGACTTTAAACACCCTCATGCATACAATTTTCTTACACTTAATAGATCAGTTTACTCAAACATTTCCAGCTTTTTGCATTGTACAGACTGCTGACAGCAACAAGAAGGCATTTGTCCAAAAGTCTCTGACACAATGCACAAGAAACTGATGAACAATGCAGTAAAGACATAGAGATATTTTAAAAAGAAAAGAACTGGGGAAGTGTTTTTTTTTTCCTTGTGAGGATCTAATTTTTGCAAAAAGTCAGCGATGGCTCATGTGGATATGAGGAAATAATTCTAGAGTAATCCATGACAGGGACTGCCGATAAAATATATTTGGCATTAGTTCTTTGTTTTGATAGACAAACTTACTGCAACTAATAATGTCCAAATAACAAGGCAATAATAGAAACAAGGGCATTTGCATTTGAATTTTGACTGAATTTTGAATGTGTTATGAATATTTTACTAATAATAACCCCTCTGAAATTTTTTTTATGGAAATCTTTTTTTTTTGCGGACAGTTGTTTTCATGAGACTGAGTGAAACTCAACTCGTGAAAGTAGCGAAAATTAGATCCTTGGGAGGAAGAAAAAAACAACACTTCTGCAGTCATATTAGCATGTGTAATGTGATCCTCCAAAACTGCAGCCTGGATGCAAAGAGGAGGACAAAATAAGAACATGACAAAGGCACACAAATGATGATTAGTAATGAGAACTGGGATGGAGAAAGTCAAGACAGGTACATATTAACAAAGAAAAAAACACTGCCCACAAATAAGTGAACTGCTCTAACCTAGTACAGGTCCATCACCAAGACGACCTAGTGATGGCAATGGTGTAGAAACAGATTGACCACTTATGTGGGAAGTCAGAATGTCCTGAATCAGCCACCATGGCGAAAAAAAAAAAATTTGGCCACAAAAATCTGCTGTTCTCTGACAAAATGACTTGAGTGCTTAATTCATGAAAACTTCAATCAACTGTGTTATTTTAGACTTTTCAGGGTAAGTGATGTCTAGTGTAAGAAGTTTGTAATGCAATCTGTTTAGCTCAGAGGTCCTCCACCTGGAATGCAGGTGCCCAAATCAAAGTCCAAGGGGTGCATAATGCTATACAGCGTATCAATAAAAAAATATTAGTCACTGATCCAGGCAACCCTATTTTACTTGATACTAAGAACAGGCGAGTGATTTTAAAATCGGAGTATAAAGAAATGTCTGACAGCATCAAACTGTAGTCCAAATTTAAAAAATTGGGGGGCTCCTGCCTACCTGATAGTAGCACTGTTGATGTCACTGATTAATGCAACAAGCTAAGCTAAACATAACTAATTTGGTAGTTCTCATAGCAACAATGGCTGCACCTGAGTCTATTTATCAAAGGACAGCAGATATGCGCTATCTCAGAATCCCTGAAAAATGACCTGTGACCAATTGTGTTACTAGCTTTCAATACTGTATATGGCTGCAAGACATTATAGACACAAGACAGTTATCAAACGCATATCACAGTTGCTAAATTACTTGACACTAAATATCACAAAATGGAAATAAAATACAGTATTAGCTTCTCAGGACAGGAAACAGAAACATAAGCTCCGTATCAAACTAAAGACAAGCAACAACATCATCACCCGAAAAAGAGGTAAGAAAAGTACAAAATACTAAACATAACATTATGATAATCACTGAAATACTGTTAGACAACACTCAGACGCACAAATTATAAGGGGACAACAAGAAAATGACAAAGACAATTAACAATTTTTTAGAGGTGGCAAGGAAAGCGGGAAATGTCAGCACAAAAGCTTTCATAAGTCTGTATTGCTGCCTATAAACTTCATTCATATAAATTCCATCACTGCACTTCTTATCATATCTGTTCCACTTTTTCAAGTTTCAAGCCAAATCTCAAACAACTTGCTGAGCTTTCCAGCAATCACTGCTCCTGCAGCTACCTCACCAAGCCATGTAGCCATTACAGACAACCTGTGCCATCCACCGAGTAAGCTCCCATTTTATTAATGTCATCTTGATAACAACTAAGACCACACGTTTGACTGTGCCAGCAGGGTTTATCTCGGTCTTCCCAAGTTGGCACTGGTAGATGGATGCTTTTACTCTCTACTCCCTCTCCCACATTCTTTACCCCTTCATATCCACCCACTCAGTTCTAACATAAGATTTTCTACCCAGTCTATGTCTGAGCTATCGATAAGGTGCACTGATCACCTTTTATCTCACACATATGGAAGGAGCCAGCAACGAATCGGCCAGAAGATAACGGACACCAATGCATTGAAGGCTAAAGTAAAAACACCATACAAACCCAAAAACAAAGAAATGGAAGTTTGTGACATTACTCAATTCCACTCATTTCTATCTGTCCCATTTGTAATGAAACTAAATTTTAAACAAAATTGCACCTAGGGAGGAATCCTGCTGGTCAAGTATTGTAATTAAAAGTGGCAACTTTCAGAGCTCAAGTTCTTTTGTTGGGCCTAAAAAAAAAATGAACACACAAAAAAAAATAATGATATAAAAATGGATTTTGTTTTGTCATGTTCAAAAAAAGATGAGTTGCATGCTTGGATATGAGACTTATAAACCTCTTTATTATTATGGTTCAGTTATATTTTTGTTTTACTTAAAGATATTATCAAATGACTGCACCCTTTTACTCCTTGTTTTTTTTTCTCCTTAGTGGGATTTCCATCTAGCCTGCCAACAGAACAGGATCCCTTGATTTCCGGCACATGCAAATCTGTCTGTAGTTACTGACACCATCAACATCCAGCCCCCTTATCTGGCACATAACACTCTGAGACTATTCATCTCTGCTTGGAGTGGGGCTTAGATATGGGAAAGGTTGGTTGGGGACAAGATAACACTGATCTCCACTGACAAAAAGTCTTGAGAGCAGCTAAGGTTGATTGAGAAAAACAACACTTGGATGCCTCTCAACAGATATGTGAATTCCAAAATTCATAACTGAACATTCTTCCAATCTGAACATTTGCTGCCAGTAAAAGCTCAGAATCAGGAAATAGTGATTAATTACGTCAGTGAGAAGTAAGTGTAGTACAAAAACATCTACTAAATTTATTACATTTCCTTTTTCTTGTTCTTCAAAAATGAGAGTGGGATATCTCAAGTAAGTTTCTGAGTGCCTTACGAGGTCAATTTTCTTTTTTTTTTGGTGAAGTCTGAAAAGTGCCTTACAGTGTCAATTTTTTCTTTATTTTTTTCTTTTGTTAACTCAAAAAAGTACACACATCTGAGAGCTGCAAATCTGAAAATCCTGCGCACCCAATATTTTGGCAACCATGAAAATATCTTTTCAGCCAAAGCTTGCTGACTCCAGAATCATTTTACCCAATATTTTCTCAGTAATAGCAAGCGAATCTCTTAACGAAGGTCTACCACAAGATTGCTCTTTCTCTCAAACATATGAAAATATACTTATACCCCTCAATCTTCCACTTGAATTGTGTTGTCATAGGAGAGCAAATGAGGCAATTCCTTAAATTGCAAAGCATAGTGTCATGCCCTTATCTCGAAAACCTCTTAACCTTTGAATTACTCTAAAAAGCCTGAAGAAACACTTGATATTCCTCGATTTTGGACTTAAGTCATTTTGTCAAAGGGAAGCAGATTAGGTGCCTTTAAATTATGTTCAAGTTGACATATCCTGTCTCAGAAACCTCTTAACCTCTCAATTATTGTAAAAAGTCTGATGAAACATCTAACCTGATATCCCTCAAATCTGACTTAGGTCATTTTGTCAGAGGACAGGAGTGAGGACAGCTCCTTAACTTACAGTAAATGGAGCCATTCCCTTATCTTACAGGCCTCTTAACTGTGCAGTTCCCCATCATCATATCTGGCTTAGCAATGATAGCATACAGGGGCAAGTCTTTATCATCCATTCTGACTCATGAAATATTTCACCAGGATGACTGGCTGGCATATGACCAATATGGATAGATCTAATAATCCTGTTTCACACCTGCGTTGCTTTGCATGAGTTCTTAGTTAGTAAGAAAAGACACCTGGATGTAACAGTTATGTGGAACAAATGACAGAGAGCAATTTCAAAGGCCCTGTTTCTACCCTGTTTTTGAATTTGCTGCAAGCTTTCAAAGTTAAGCAAAGCGCAGCTTGAAACAATGGAATTCTGAGGCTATGACATTGATTAGCACTCAGTAATTCCTTTTGTATTTTGCACAGATGACATCAAGAGAAGCTGACACTGAAAGCTGACCTTGATACACATAAACATATACAGTATAATATATAACTGTAGAATACTCTTCCTATTAAATGAATACTGAAGGGTCATACTGCATATGATGAGTACATAATGATAAATAATCTGCTTTAAATAGAAGTTATGTCGCACCACCCACACATTCCAATGTGGTGAAGAAATTTTAATGAATATTATGAGGAAGCTGATCCTTAATACCCAGGTGGAATTTTAAACTGCCCGCTGCCCAACTGTGCTTAAATGAAAAGACTCTCAATATGTTCTCATACTGATGGCGTCAAACAACCATAAAATAAGGTACAGTGGTCAGCAAATACAGACTTCTTATAACAACTGCTGCCATAACAGGCTTACAGTTCATTTGAAAAGCTGCAACCATCACAAACATATTATATAATTATACCTAATACATAAAGCATATTTTGAAAGAAATAACAGACCCATCGGCTGCAGATGTAGTTGAAAGGGAGTTTATAGCAAACACTGAAATACAGTGCCACAGTAGACAAAAATGTCAAATCCCTCAAAGGAAAGACGAGTAGTTTTTACATCTCATTGGAATTTCATGAATATTTCAGGCATTTAGTGGGCATAACTTTCTGATATGCCATTCAGAATTCACAAAATTCTCTAAACCAGCTTTCTTTAATTGTTAATTTTCTCACATTTCAGGTATTCTCAAGAGATCTACATGCCTGAATTGTCTTCTTCATTTCTTTTACACCAAATTTACCGGGGCACATTAAGTTTGCCCAGAGAGGGTAAAATCACTTGGCTGGAACAGGTCCAGTAGACTGCCAATTTTAGTGATGGAAAATGCAAAACATCTGACAAGCCACAACAGAAACCAGCACTGGACAAAAAGACGGACAGACAATACTCATAGATACAGAATTAATTCTTCACAGACAAAATTTAAGTTCTAACTCAATGCAAAGACAGCAGTCACTCGTAAATACTGAGAAGATTTCAGTCTACATGCTTTGAGCACACTAAATTGCATGCAGTTTAAGACAAATGAGAACATACGAAGTAATAACAGACATCTAAAATCAACAAGAGAGGAACATGCTGGGTTAGAGGGAGGGAGGGAAGGAAACTAGCAAAGGGATATCACAGGTCATAGCATGCTTCATGCAAAATGTTAATGGTCACAAATCATGCAGAGTCATCCAGGGTTAAGACATTAAGATTGTAGACCAAATCAACAAGAAATCATACAGTAACAAACAATATAATGCAGCCTTAAATTGAATGCCCAGTAGGGTCAATAATATAAAACCCCTCATCATGATAAAGGCACCATTCTCCGGTAACATAAATGAGAACCACTGACATTTGTTTACTGATACAAATGACTCGGCTAAAGTACCACTCAACAACTGCTTTAGACAATGTTGTGATTAAAAGAATGCTGCAATTAAGCAGCACAACTTGTTTTCAACATCTATACCATAAATATTCTGGGAAACTGAATAAGTGGAATCAACTGTGATCTAAGACATCAGAGTAATTAGGCCACAAGTTGTCCAAGACTTGTTGTCTACAGAAGAAACTGCCTTTATGATCTGACAGAATCTTTAAAATGGCTATAAACACTGCTATGTCAATAAGGCATATGCCCTGGCTCACTACACAGGGTCAATCTGCACATCACCTCTTATGAATAACTCCCCTATCGTAAAGAGGAAGACTATAGGTAGCTCTGGGAAAATCAGAGTTATGGACAATTTCCTATAGTCAAACATTATGAGACCACAGACTGCCCAAACGAAGCTGAATAATGTCTTTTCGCACAGCTGTGAAAGGCAGTCTCACCTACATACTGTAAATACACACAGACTTCTATGAAATGGGAGATTTACCGTTCCTGCGTTTTTATCTCTTGCATTTGCAAGTGGCAGTAAACTTGAATGTTTTGTACATGAGCATATCAAAAAGAAAGGGAGAAAATCATGCACACTTACTTGTTCGTCATATTATTTTTATCCGGCAGTTTTGATTCTGTTCTGTTTTGCGCTTCTCCTCTCTGTCTTAACTTCTCCTTTTCTTCAAGTTCTCTGTGGATACAGAGGAACAATTTGGAATGAGAAGTGAAGACTAGATAATACTGGGTAGGATGACACAGTCAGAGTCCTTAACAGCATTAAACACACACTAGACTAAAAGGGCTTAAAGAAGTGTTTGTGAAACAAGTAATTCTCTCCATGTTTTGATACAAATTAACTATACATTACTGGAGGTGGAGGTGTGGAGTGTGTTCATAATCCAAATCTACTGACTCCATCATTACAAATGATATCTCTGGAAAGACTTCCTCTAGGTTAAGTTGATACAATCATATCACAAAAAAAAATCCAAAAAAGAACTCCTTGTCTTTGGAAACTGAGGCTGACCATATCAATATGTAACATAAGCCCAATAAGCTCTTCTGCAAAGAAGCCAGAGATTGCAGTCCATGATTCATGAAAAACATGTTGTTATTTGTAGCTGTGCCTTTTGAGTGTCTGTCAAGCAACTGGCTCCTAGTTTAGACACAACACTTCAAAGAAATCAACAATAAATTGCAACAATTTCCCCCCTCCTTCACTATGTGGCTCTTGAATGCCTTATAGAACAGCACAGTTTGGTCAAAAGAAAGCGTGAGTGAATGAATAAAGAATATACTGTAGGAGAATTTTTGTTTCATGAGGTTTTTTTTCTTAACGAAAGACTGAAAATGACTTTTCACAAGGATCTAAATTTGAGTCCCACATTTATGTTTTCTCATGGATGTAGGAGCAAAGAAGTCTAAAGTGATCTGGAGGGATGACACAGGACTTCATCCTCATCTTGTGAATTTCCATGTGTTATAAGGCCAGTCCAGCACCTATCCATGTGCTAGGGTAGCACATATTCGGGAGAGTCATGCTGTTAACTATCTTCACGACCCCTTTGAATGGAACTTTTTGTCACAGGAAATAATTTTTGCAAGTCATGCTTACCCTCCAAAATTTGTGAAAATTAGATTCTTGTGAACAAAAAACACTAAAACAGTTAACATTTTGGCTTTCTTAAAATCACACTGATCAGGGTAGGTCATCATATTTGGAAAACTGTAAGGCAAGGTGGCCTCAAGAATTTCTTAAGATCATACAATTGACAACAATTGTAATTTAAAACAAATCTTTGACTGAACTTCTCCATGCATATATACACTGACTCCACTTAATTAGGACTCCAGGGAAACAAAGAAGAGACAGAATTTCAGGTGAAAGTCTGAAAGCATGATGTAGCGGAGCACAGAAACATTTTTGTTTCTCAAAAGTGTAACAATCTGAAAAGTGTGATTACAGATTGTAGTTAAGTGGACTCTATTGTTCTTATGATGTTAATGAAACTAAATATTGATACTCACTGAATTCTTGCTGTCTCCTGTATTCTCTGCATCTCCTCCTTTCTGCGGCTTTCTTCCTCCTCTTTTCTCCTCCTCTCCTCCTGCATTCTGGCCTCTTCTTGCCTTCTCTTCTCTTCCTGTCTCTGCAATTCCTCTTGTCTCCTCTGCTCTTCTTGCCTTTCCAGCAACAGTTTCTGTTCCTCTTGCAGCTTCAGGGCCGCTCTTCTCCTCTCCTCTTTCTCCCTCTCCTCTTCCTCTTCTTGCTGCACCCTGATAGACTCTGCCTGTTTCTTCCTCCGTTCATACTCAGCCTTCTGTCTCTTAAGTTCCTGTTGTGCATTACCAGCGAAAGAAATACATTAGAATTTATTATCTGAGACATGGAAAGAAGTGGCAAATGTAATCCATTTGCTAACATTTTCAACTGAAGAGCATTGTTCCCTGAATGTTTTTGAAAAAAAAAAGGGAAATAATAATAATATGTATTACGACTCTTTACAAATATATTTTTATTTACTACTTAATGAAATAAAACTTGAAACATGCTCTTCAATTGTTCTCAACAAGCATTTATATGTGCAAAATGAATAATTATCTCACCTGCTAAACATCATAATGGCAACTAATCTGACACTAGACTTAGGCTGTTTTGATGGTTCTGAGCTACTTCCTGAAAGTTACAGCTGTAAACAAGTTGCTCTCACAAGAAGAGAATCTCACTACTCATGAGTTCATGATTGTTTAATCTGATCCCGGAAGCAAAGCAAAGTTTACAGAATAAGGGTTCATTAATTCATGTTTTTTTGTAAGAGACTGCAATGTTAACTCATGTTCAAACAAACCATGCATAAACCAAATTCCGTATTTGTGAGAAGTAAACATTACATTGTTTTGTGTACACCTGAGTCAGTAAAGAATTCTGTTTTGCTCTCCAAATCCTACAATGACTCTGTAAGCCAATGGTATGAAGAAAAAAGCACTATTCTTGCTTTTTTTTCTCTGTTGGCATGCTAGACCATCTAAACACAAAGTGAAAAACTTATCTTGGAAACTTTACTTCGCACAATTACCATTTTTTTTTTTTTACTGTCAATGGTAATATTCATATTAAAATTTTCTTCTAGGTTGTTTTCCTGTGGAGAACTTCTGTGATCAGATTTAACCCTGGAATCATATCAGCAACACATCTCACAAGAAAGCTATTAACCACTACATGCAATTAGCGGCATAAACTTCAGGCAGAAATATCAGAAGGCATGCTAGCATGCCAAGCTATCACTGAACAAAGCAGAGTAACTTTCATATCTGGTTTCAATACAAACCAACATTCATGAGTTCATCTGAAAAAAACATCCTCGCCACATGCTTTGTTTATTTCATTGGCTATTTTGGAATTTATTTATTTCATGCTTTCATTATACACTTACATGAACTAGTTTTTTTTTAAGCACACTAACAAGCTTTGCTGGTGTCAACTGTAGGAATCTTAAAGTTTCCCTTAATTTTCTTCGTGACACTGTCTAAATTTTGAATAACCATTATGGGGTAACAGTTACAGCTTTGATGGGATTTTCATAATTAGTTTAGAAGTTCCTACACTCAAATCCTTAGCCTCATTTCACGAAATGTCAATAGCCAACTCACAAAATGAATATGATAAATCACAAAATGATTATGATAACTAAAGACATGAATGATAATGAGATGTCATGAACAGTGATAGCTATATGACAACAAATGATTACACGAGGACTGATAAGCAAATGACAAGATGGCAGCTGATGGCTAATGACAACATCAACAGGCAAACTGATGCTATGAGTGACAAATTAAATGAGATGCTCCAAAGCGATGTTCCAGAGGACAGTCTCTGAAAGGAGGTTAAACACAGTTATGAATGTTTTGTCCGTGCTGATGTAAAGGGAAGCATTCAACATGACTGAAAGAGAAACACATGATATAAATGTTAAATGAATGATATGTGCACTGAATATTACCAACAACAACATGTGACAACGAAGGTGAAAAATGAAAAGTAAGATGTAAAAATGAATGATTATAATGGCTAGCAACAACAACAAAAAATTACAACATATGGGCCTTGATGTCAAATGAATGAGTAAAATGAGTGAGAGAGACAAAACAAAAGGAGCACAACACTGACCCTGGTAAATTCATCCTCCAAGTTGCCTGTCATGATGATAGGCGGGGTAGGCGGAGTCAGAGGCGGACTTGATTCCCTGCCCACCTGTTCTAATTGGCTGGGCAAAGGGCTAGCAATACCTCCATAAGATGTGAGGTCTCTCTGACCTGAGTAAGTTGTGGACTGAGATGGTGGGGGTATTTGTGAGTTGTTTGAAGAGTAGTCTTGTGCAGATCTAACACTTCCATACTGAAATGCGGGTGAGTCTGTCCTATATCCCGCTAAAACTGAGGGTGAGTTTGTCCTATATCCTGCTGAAATGGACGTTGGATGGGAATGTGGAACCATGGGAGCTGGCGCTGAATCTGTCCGCTGGTGGACTGGATGCTCCGACAAGCTAATGTTACTCCTCTGGCGAGAGTGTACAATACCTGACTCAGACCCAGTAAAAGAGGTGTTGTGAACCGAATTTTGATTTTCATTGCTATGACTGCTGAAGGCAGGGCTAGGAGCCGCTGCTCTGCGACTGGACAGACTTGGGGAGGATGGGTACATAGTGGGATGGGAAGTTTGGAATGAGGAGGATGAGGCATTGACATGAGGGTAGGGATGTGGGGGGGGAAGATGCAGGGGGTGGGATTGGTCTTGAGAATATTGACGCTGGGAGTAACCGGTCTGAGCTGAGTTTGAGAAATCACGATCTGATCTAAGGGGCTCAGAATGACTGCGATCCAATGCTGAAGTTGACTGCGAGTGCTGCTGTAGTCCACTGCCACTTCTTGATCGACTTACAAAACTGTGAGCGCTGTTACTGCCGGGCCCAAAGCTCTGATGCTGTTGCTGCTGCTGATAGTAATAATGTGGTTGCTGGTGATGGTTATTGTAGTTCTGGTAGTGGGACCCGTGGAACCCATGATCCCACTCCCTTCTTGATACCTCACCCTGTCTGTTAATGCTTTCCTCATTCAGAGGGTATATCTTCAGTCAAATTTCAATCAACCGAATCCAGTAACAGTTGTAAGCAAGGCAAGCCATGAGATATGCAAGAAGATATTTTGGTTTCAAGTTAGTAGGTACGATGCAATCCAACATGCATTTAGCAATAACGTAGCCACATGCCGTCATCAAACAGGAAAGCATGGTCGACGAATGCCAAGGTAATGGCATGAATGGTATTAATCACCATCAGTGCACAGCAGAAACGCAGTTGAGTGAATGATTGCCAAGGCCAGGAAAAAAAAAATTAATAGAAGAAAGGAGAGAAAAAAAAGAGAAAAACAAGAAATATTAGTACAACATAAAATAATGCATGCAAGAGCAAACAGCTCAAAAGAATCAAAACTCTCGACATAACAATATTACAGATTCTGAGATCAAAACAAAAAGCTACAAAAACACTACCAACAAAACATTGCTTTGGTCTGATTTTATATCATGACTCAATACTATCCATGAACAGCATCACACTATTATAGTCAAGATACATATTCAAAAGCACTCTGCTCAACACAAAACCAACTTCTCTGACAAATCATCTCAGAAAATAAAGCATCTTTATGAGGATCTTGGAAAGGTGAAAAATATTTGTTCCACGCTGTCATCATACTCCTGATTTTAAGCTTCAAACCTGACCACTTATTAACTCATAAATTCTGCTCAAGCCTGTGTGCTCAAAGGTTTGTACATAAACTGAATGATGACTATCTTTTCATATTAACTGTACGGACAACTCAGGTTATTCTTTTAACACACAAACAAAAATACATTCTGCAATGAAGCACGAGACAGCAACATGTAAACAGGGTCCAGCTAGAGCAGGTAACACCAAGTGAGAAGTTTACAGAGGATTTCACTGTAAACAAACTGCTTTTGCTTGGTGAAAATTTCACTTTTCATTGACTGAGCTTATGAATCACCAGTATCCTGTTGCCATGTCACTGATCAAAAGTTAAGGTCAGAGGTATGACAAACAATTCAGCTTCCTTGATCACAATATTCAGCTCAGCTAAACGTGATTTGTTCATGACAAGTGTCTTACAAGCTCAAGCAATATGTTCCTTTTTGTGTAATATACACATCTAAATTCTGCCCTCAATCTTTCTGTCTGTCCATTTTCCTGTTCTTTGAGTTTGTTTGTCAAACCTCTACCTCACATGTTGCATGAGCAGGGGAAACAGTCTGGATGAGGGAAAGTTGGGGGGTTGGGGGGGAGAGGAGAGAGAGAAGGGGGGAGAAAGAGGTTGTGCTATTTTTCAGTGATCCCCTCATCAATGGTTGGACTAAAATAGTATCATCTTGAGGAACCTACAACATTCATTGATTAATTACTCCATTGACAACATACACCTTTCTTAATGAGTTAGGGTGCTCACATGATTCTCAAGCTCATTTTGAATCTGATGAGGTTGTGAATTTCCAGTTCATCATGTTTTAATGTCTAGCACATTTTTGTACAAGGGGTCAATTTGTTGCAAAATAATCCTGACTGTACTTTATGTGTTTTGGAAAAAGTTCTTCAACAGAGTCTAGAGGAATACTGCACTTACATATGCTGGTGGTGATAATTTGTAAATTCAGGCAAAGCAAATTCTTGTAAGAGAAAACTTACCAAAGAGTCACTCTATTGCCATGCTTTAAGCATTGAACTCGTAAACTGATTTCTAATGGTTTTGGCTTCACAAAGTGAAACTACTTAGCCAGAAATTCATGTGACAAGATTGCCCTATTTCAAACCAACTCACTTGGAACAATTTCCCAGGTCCTTTTGAATCTGGTGATTCACTGACCTTTGAAAACACTGTCTAAATGCAGATTTGTGTTTGATAAAGCCTTTGCGCGATCAGAATTAGCCTCACAATATGGAATACAACAGTGTTGACTGACATTTACTGGTCATCAAAACGAATATACCAACTCGGCCTGCTTATGAATATTCCATGAACAAGGCAAACAGCAGATGAATGTCATCAGTATGTATTCTCTTCCTAAACTCCTATGACAAGAGAGTGGGCACTCTAGCTCAACTGTTGTTGTTGGCTCTACCCCAGTTCCTTACTAATTCCACTGCTCATGACAACTAATACAGTAAGACCTCAAAACCCATGTCCTTATTAAGCCCTGCATACCCACTGCAAAGTTATAGTCCTCAGTTATTTATTTTCTCAGGGATGCCACTCATTTTTCTTAAAATTCTCTGGACTTTCTGGCTGTGTCCAGTAGATTATCATAGTCACAACTTACTTAATGCAAAAAGGAAAAAGAATTAATAAAGTTCACATACTGTGGTACAGAAAGATAATGTCAATGGCAAGCGGTTATGACAGAAAAATGAGGAGACCAGAATTAAAAAGTCCTTGGATTATGTTTCTTCCATCCAGATGATTACCTGGACTCTGAAGAGAGACAAAATTCTCTGAAGAGTGGCATCCCTATTTGCTATGACGAAAAGAATATTCAAACTCATACACTTTGCGAACTCAATAATATAAATTGTCCCCTAGCATTTGGGTTCTTGAGGTCCAACTGCACTATGTTTAAGTACTCGCATGCACAACACAAGACTTCCCTGACCTGCTGTTCACTATAACAGGTAGCAAGCAAGAGAAGAATCTTACCTCACCACTCTGCCACCCATTTCTCTCAGAACCATCTCCTGTGCTGTACCCTGAATCATTACTAAGAACTGTGTGTCTCTTCCACTTGGACTCAGGAGCTCCCAGCATGTTTTTGAACTCCTCTGAAGATCTGAATGGGACACAGATAAAATAACGGCTACTTAAGTCAAGATGAAAAAAAACTCTCCCATCTGTTTTTATTAATGGTTGTTTAACCTTGTTTCAAACGAAACATGATTTCACATGACTAAAAATACTTCAAGAAAGAACTTTCATAACTGATGCCTTCCCCCCCACCCCCTCAACAACTCCCCCAAAGTCATGTTTAGAGACCAACTTGCAATAAAAAAAGTCAAAATAAAAATCTGTGGAGAGCGTAATTTTAAGGAGCCTGAAGAAAAACCTACTGTTGGGGAGGTAAGGACTTGCGCACAAATCTTTTCATGTCCGAGTCACTGCCCATCAAGATCCCTCTCTTCCTGTCCTCCTTGATGGCCTCGATCTGCAAGAACTTCATGATGTGCTGCCTGCCTTTGGTGCATATCTGTTAGAAGAAATACAACAGAAGATCCTGGTAGAGAATTCCTTTGGTGATCATACTTTTCATATCAAGCCAAACTGGTTCCAAAGAGTGTGCACATAGGCAAGAGGGAACATTTCGCATGCTTAAAGTGCTCTGGTTGCAGAGCCCATAATGAGCTGTGTGCAGCATGCACCCAGACTTAACAATTGATAAAAGAAACAAAACTCAGACAATACACCTACATATTACAATTAGCCAATAACAATTAAGTTGTTATGGACAGTACAGTGATAAGAGGGCAATAAAAACATCCATCAGGCTGAACACACAGCCAAACAGCTTAGATAACTGCACAATTTTGTACAAGGGGTCAATTTGTTTCAAAATAATCCTGACTGTACTTTATGTGTTTTGGAAAAAGTTCCTCAACAGAGTCTAGAGGAATACTGCACTTACATATGCTGGTGGTGATGATAATGGATTGTGGTCCAGTATAAATTGTTCCAAGGTTTCCATTTTGCGAAAGACTGTGGGAATCCTCTCAATTCGGTTGCTTGAAAAGTCCAGTCTATACAGCTGGAGACGACTGATTTCTGAGAATAATGAAAATGAACTCAATAAAGCTGACTGTTCTCTCAGCTATTACAAAGAACATTGAGGTTTTCTAAATTACTTCTTCTTGTAGCACAAATCCATATAAAAGAAATAAGAGTGACAAGCACTGTCATGTGAACATAAAAGCATATACAACCTTATCAACACAATCCAGTAAACAAATAATCCTACTGAATCCACAATCATCCATTTCACATGGCTAAAACATGAATCTAATAGCAATGTGTCTGAAAACACAGTCTTATCATCCAACGAATACACTCTCCATTAACAGAATTAGAAAGCTTCAACATGTAAGCTCTAATCTCTGAGTATATGGTGAGTGTATAGCTAACTTTATATTAGGATCAGTACTTTCCTGATTGTAAAACACAGGCAAAAATTACCATACCTCGGCTAAGGTTTCAAAATTTCAGTAATAAAATCACACGAGTCAGAAATATATATTTGCAAAGTCCAGGAATTTGAGGCATGCTACCAGTGGGAAATCTGTATGTGATTTATCATTCAAACAAAAAGTACCAATAGCAATACATACCTTGAGGTAATTCTACTAAAAAGTTTCTGCGTACATTGAGACAGCGTAAGGATGATAAATCTCCTATTTGCAAGGGTAGATGAGAGATTTCATTGCAGCTCACATCCTGGAAAGAAGGAACAAGAATTAGTGGAAAAGGTTAAAGATCTGATGTGCACCCACTGAGCCCCTTTAACATTATTTAATGTCTAGCAGAGCTGAGAATGCCAAATATCAAAAGCTTCAGGCAAATGTAGATAAACAAAATGAACTGAACTAACCAAAGATGGTAAAAAGGGCCAGAGGCAAAAGAAACACTGACACTGAGAGACTGGAAGAGATACTAGAAGTCATCAAAAATCAGCATCTAAAAGAGACAGATCAAGCCGATGATTTCTCCCTTATGTACTGACTTGCCCTTTTTGATGCAGATTCAATGATGGAAGAAGTGTTATGTTACATAGATCTGCTCTAATGCACCCCTCTTGGCAATCCTTATATCATTCTAGCTAATCTGAAAATATCTCATTCTTCTCCTCACTCCCAGAAATAATGACCATGTGTCCGTCCTTACCAGGTCCATGAGGTTCTTAAGCTCTCCAATCTCCTCTGGGAGAGACACAAGCTTGTTGTTGCTTGCTGACAAAACCTCTAGGGAGCTCAACATACACAGAGCAATAGGAAGTACAGATAACTGGTTACGACTGAAAAAGCAAAACAGTACACTGAATCAGTCAACACATATTGTACATTAATGAGACAAGTCATTCAGTCAGTCAGACAACCAATTTACATCAGCCGACGTCACCTTATGATATTTGAGCTAAACAATGCTTTCAGCAAGTCTAAAATTTGGAGCACTTCTAACACTGTTTTATGATTAATTTGATAGCACTCTTGTGAGCTGCAATTAAGCAGAGCCAATAGATGTCGCAGCAATATTCATATGGGAATAAATCTAAGAGCTATTAGATATTTTGTGAATGGCAAATTCAAATTCGAAAGTAAATTTGGTGAGCAAAAGTCATCATCATAAATCAAATAAAACAAGAATTGTAGAATCTAATGAGGAGAATATTAAGATTGAAAATGATTTTGTGGACTTCCATATAATCTTATTGATGTGAACATGTGTTATAGTAGCATTCAGCACTACTGCATAGCAATACACATACAGATACAATTTTCTCCAAGAGCCAGAGCTAAGTATCTGTGTCTAACAACCTCGTGACTTCAGTCATCAATAATGTGTGGGGAAATATGTCGATGAACAATATCATGGCTCAGAAGTAATGATTTTCATCTCTTTAAATACTTGCACTTACTTTCAGTTATTATTTCAGTTTTTAAACAAGTAACCAGGAAAACCAGACTTTGAAGTCATTACCTACCTAAGGTTAAGATGTGTAAGGGCTTGCAACTGTTGAACTGCATCAGGAATGGAACGGACGACATTGTGATAGCAATTGATCCTCTCAACATATAAATATTCACATACTTCAAAGGGGACTTCTGTCAAGCGATTCCTCGAGATATCTGGGAATTTTTAACAAAGAAATTCAATGAAACATTAAATAATGTGAAAATGATCTTCAGAACACCAGCAAATAATAATTACTTCATGACAGTGAAATCTGCAATCAATATGATCTGCGCAACTATTTAAACTAAGCAGTGAAACCTCCTAGTAATAAAGACCTTGATCAGAAATCAAATCAGGCATATCTATGCAGAGTCAGTCTTCCAATTTTCTTTCAAACATACAACAAGGCTTTTGCGGAGGTGGATGATTGAATATAAACTGATATAATATGAAATTAATGCATCCTAGATCTTAATATGAAGAGATTTCTGTATTAAGCATACTGGTATAAAAGTGTGCTTTGTCATTTCACAGAAAAACAATTCATTTGTTTCCACTATGTGTATAGAGTTTTGTGTTTTCTGCCTTTCCATGTAGATTCCCGAGAGAGCTAACAGTTTACGTTACTGACTAACAGTATTTTCTCAAGATCACAAGGGTCTGGAAAGACGTTCCCCCTTGTCATAAATCTGAGGGGGGATATGTAAATTTTAGAGGGTTTTAGATTTTTCTCAAATAATGCAGACTTGTGCAGGGATGAAGTGGAGATCAGTATGTATTCAATATCTTTTTTGGGAAGGATTTTGAATTTTAAGGGGTGTCTCATGAATGCCAAAGTTTGGTCTGGAGAAATCACTGGATTATCTGACAAAGGATGATGCACCCCGACCATTTGTTGCATCTTCTGTAAAACTGTGACTCTGGCAGTCTTTCTCCATAAAATAGTGGTGCTCTGGCTTTATTCCCCTGTCTTGCAACTATGAGAAAAACATGATAAACCTGCTGCTGACATGCAACTTGAGGCCACACTCACTTCAGCATTTTACTTAGCTTGCCTCTCTTCACAATTCTGACTCTCTCTTTTGTTCTGAATTTAAAATTAGTTTGCAGTCTCACAACCATTAAAAGTGGACAGACACATAAAAAATAATTTTCTGTTTTCCAGTATTTTTTCTCTCTGAAAATTTTCCATGGTGCCCACAAGCCATTTTCACAAAGAAAGAGCACTGTTTGCTTGTGTAATATGATGCAATGAGGAGAGCTAGAGCTAGAGTGACCGGGATTTCTCTTTGGTCTAGAGTTATTCCCCTTCCTCGAACAGTAGAGGCTTGTGGCAAAAATAATGATGTAAATGAAGTTTCTGCAGCTACAGACACCTCTATCTGACAATGCAGTATTCAGATTTCATGGCTCTAATCATCCAAATTCAAAAGTAAAGTTTGAGCATATAAATAAGCCAGGTAAGGTATTCTGCATATATAGTTATTGCCTCAGCATAATCTTGTTTGACACAGCTGCTGCTTTACAGTGGGCTTATAGGATTCATACCAACATATTAAAACCCGTCCACAGAACACTGACTGGCTAAACAGCTTGGCTGTATGATCTGACATAAGCTTATGGCTGCCATGTGCACAGTAGGTGTAAGAATCCGAATTTTGCATAATGTAACCCTGTAGATTGTCTGGGCCGGCAGGCAGAAGCATTATATCAAGTTGACAGATACCTGAAAGACCATTTTATTGGTGGAAAAATAGGGTAACGTATGATTTAACATGGTCTGTGGGATGATTCAACTTTCCTTTAAAGTCCTTAATTCACACTGGAAATGCATCAACATAATGGGGGAAAGCAGAAGCCATGAAAAAATAAGGAATAAGATTCAGATCTGGAAGACTGGAAGGAACCATTCATGTGCATTGCATGAGAAAAAGGAAACACATGAAATCTTGGAAAAAAGTTAGGAATGAGGGTTGTCAGAGTGCAGGGATAGATCTATCTAGTCCGTGAATAAAGACATGCAGGTCTCTAAGAGTTTTCTAAATGCTTTCGTTGACTAAAGCGTTTTTGATAATAACAGTCATCAGAAAACTGATAGTTTGGTTTAACTGCAGCTAGCTGCATCCTTGCAAATTAAAAAAAGTCTATCTAGATCTATCCAAAAGACTGCCAAGAGCTGTATTCTAGCTGCATTTTCAGTGTCATTGTCTTTCATGTAAATATGGTACTTTCAATGAGATGTTACTAACATTGTAAGAGCAACTGCAACCTGGAAACATGCCTCCATAAGAGGTCATCAACTGCCATTTTAGGGAAAACAACCATCGTTATATAGTCTAGGTTGAAAATTTATCTTGTGTCACCTTTGATTGGAGATGTTCTCCATCTTTCCACTTCAGTTACTCTCTCAGATTTTATTCTTGAGATAACCACATGCACCACTGATTAACTGATAGGTGATAGTGATAGGGCTTTCTCTAACAACTGCACCGATTTAGTCGAAATATCGATATAGTTCATGACTTGTCTATGACTAAATGAACTGTAGGTATCATTATCATTGCGGTGCTGTCCTTCAAGATAGCCAATATTAGCCACTGATAGATCAAGATGAGTATAGAGTTGTGCAACACACTTGGAAGTCTTTTGCTTCTTATTTTTTTTTGGCTTTGCTACACTACTCACTAGACTAGGAGACTAGTCAATTTCCATTTCCACAGCCTCATCATAGAATCTACTCTCTAGATCTAGATTTGGTTTTCTCTAACAACAGCACCGATTAAGTCGAAATATCAATCTAGTCTATTCCATGACCTGTCTATGACTAAATGAACTGTATCATTATCATTGCGGTGCTGTCTTTTGAGATAGCCCTGGCATCTAGATTCTAGATATAAAATAATAGGCCACAGAGCATTTTTAAAACCTGTCTATGCAAGTTATGTGGGGAGTATCACCTTCAGAGAGTTTCACACTGGGCCAAATTTATTTTCAGCCATGTGTAATCAATGTGAACCATAGATTTATCTATCACTAAGAGTCTGAGACTTCAGTCGGCACATCTTCCGGGAACCGAAAGATAAGAAAGTTAATCTCTACTCTAGCCAATCCTTAATCTGTGACGCCACGGTGTGGTGAAAAAACAACCCCAAAACTCAGTTGTTTTCCATTAAACTGCACACAGCTCATTAAAACGCAGTGAAATAAGAAACCGCCATGAACGAAGATAACAGATAAATCCGTTCAAACGAAACTACCAGTCTAATCCGTTAGCATCGGCAACAATACAATGGCAGCATCGTGAAAACATGTATCAATCCGACCGCTAGTAAAGAGAACCACTTGTAACTTACCGACAATGATTGTATCACTCAAATCGTATTTACTGCATATTTTTGGATAATCCCTCAATTTTCGGCCATTCAAATGAATCTCTCCAGTGAACTGTGCATCCTCAAATACCCTATCTACTGGCCTCCCTATCTGTGGGGGGCTTTGACAGCCCGACCCATAAGAGGCCGCCATCTTATTTTTCATCTTCCTAGCGGAAGTTTTGTTTTCCTGTCATGCGCGAACTCGGTGCGCGGAGGTTTCAGAAAAATGAGTCACACAATAAAGAACGAAGGCAGACGGGGTCTGCTAATGATAATGCAAGGCAGGGCACTTCGACAGGAGATTAGTGCAGAATTACCTTCTGCTTCTCCTACCCCAATACACATACACCCCTCCCCTTTGCAAAGAAAAAAAATGATACATATTATTATTATTCCTCATTATAGATCAAACTTCGAACTTAGACTAGACCCGTTTCGTGGAGTTCGAATTGGGACCCGCTTTGTAGTCCTTTGAAAAAAAAAATCTAACAGTAACTGGTTAGAGTGGGAGTAAATATTGAGGAGTGGTGTGAGAAAAAGAGATTAAACAAAACCCTTTTGACAAACTTCACTGTCAGAAATGGTTGATGAACATAGTGACCCGACTGCCCTCATCTGTATTCAGAGAGGGGGGGGACAGACAGACAGACAGACAGACAGACAGAAAACTAAAATAACATGTATTCGGTTCATAGTTATTTTTATTATTACTGATTACCTGTCCTTCTTCTTCTTCTTGAAATTATTATTTTAATAACATATACAGGTAATAAGACATAGAGAAATGTACAGCTTTCAATATTCAGCAGCAGTGAGTAAATATGTTAAAACATGGCATAGTGGAAAACGACTTGAAACTTTGTTTTTCAGTTTTCTCAAAACCTTCAAAATGTGACATCACTGGTTCTTCCCTTGAACCCTTCAAGTGCTATATTAACAAGTGAGGGCTGGGGAAAAAGTGGGAAGACTAACTTTTTGGATAGGTCGAATGTAAAGAGATATGACGTACGCAAGGCTTAGGTCAGTCATTAAAGAAAAACACGCATATCAAAAGTATTTTTCCATTTTCCAATACTTTATCTCTCTGAGAATTACCTGTAGTCTAGTGCCCACCGAACCAATTTCGCGAAGAAAGTGCATCGTTCTGTTGCGGCGCACTTGTATTTTATGGCGCAATAAGGAGGCTCGAGTGACACTGACAGACCGGAATGTGATCCTTGTGACAAGAGTTATTCCTCTTGCCTGAGCAGCTGAGGCTTGTGGCAAAGATGATGACGTCACTATAGTTTTTACAAGCCTTATTTGACAATGTATTTTTCAACTTTCAGTAAAGGTTCTGGTCATCCTAATTCAAACGTTAAGTATAAGTGTATGCTAGATAAAGTATTCTGCATTTTTGTTTCTCAGCATAATTTTGTTTGACACATCTGCTGCTTACAGTAGAATAAAACATTCGCACCGATGTGTTATCGCCGTTCCGCAGAACACTGGCTAGACAACTTCGTCGTGCTTCTAGAACGCATTTGACGTACCGTAAGCTTATGGCCGCCATGCGCGCAATGGATGTAAGAATTCGGACTTTGCATAATATGGCCGTGTGGGTTGTCTAGGGTAGGCAGAGACTTTACATCATGTTGACAGACACTTGAAAGACAGATATATTCGAATAATAGGACAGGGTTAGTTTAATATGGTCTGTAGGACAATCCAACTTTCCTTTAAATTTAGATTCAATTCAAAGGTTTTATTAGGCCATAGGCCAACATAATGCATTACAATACAATATTACATTAGTACAAGCCACTGCCAAGACATAAACCGTGTTCCTCATGCACACTATTGCCTCTCATCTACCACTTTCTCATCTAGCTGACATCAAGACTTTCGAGAGTTAAACTGGCACACAAATCATGACATTACTGCTATCATCACTCACTCTCTCAAACTACACTCTCTGCTTGTCACTCCTTGGGCTTACTATTTCTCCTTAGACCCCTCCCCACTTTCCTTTTCAAGTGAATGAATTTTTTAAAAAAGTAATGACCAGTTGATAGTAATTCTACTTGTCTGATGCCCGTCATTTCCTGTGGTTATGGGACATGATCAGTGATTATTCAAATTGTGGTGTTCGTCAGTAGAAATTTATATATTTATACTGGAAAATAGGGGACCAAAACCAAG
>JAWQUT010000149.1:541127-555889 GCA_033807755.1 Ellobium chinense | reverse complement strand
ACTTCAGACCCCAGATTCGAGACAAAGAGGTTCCATTTGCGTGAACTTTATTGGAAATAAACCCCAGGTTTGAACAACACACTTTTCACTTCCCATTGTCACGTTGTCTTTTTGCTATGGGTTATGATTGAGGTGTATACTTACTTTTGATCGTGAGTATATATTGTCTTATTATGTTTTTCGGTGCTGATGTTGTATAAGGGCGTATTTCACAAATTAGACCAAATGTGTATTTTAGTATCATTTTGTTCAGAACTTAGATCGACACTGATGTCAGTGTCAGAATTCACGTATATTATGCTTTAAAACTTGAAACCGTAATAATTTTATGAGGATTTAAGGCTCTTCAAGCTATCTAAATCGTTTCAAAAGCCTCATCTATTCTTTATCCTCAATTCATTTGTGTAAAATACGATCTCTTAGATCTACCTCTTCTACGACGAGGAAATGCATAAAAAAAAAGTCCTCTGAGAACTTTTCCCAGTTTGTCAGGCCAGATCATGATGATGTTTCTCTGGTCACGTGATTGTTTTTTTTTCTTCTCTTTTCTTTCTTCTTCTCTCTTCCTCGTACTTTATGTAGGCTACTGTTTGATGTATTCATTTAGATTTCAACAGCCGCACTTTCTCTTCTCATGCATTGTTCATTTTCCTGTGTAGTGGATTTTGTTATTAATCAATGATAATGACTTTTATGTAGATGTTAATGATGACGGAGATAAACATGCTTACCGACCTCCCCACCTCTCCTCCACCCCCACCCCCACCTCTCAAAAACACAAAATAAAGCTCGCCTTTCTTGTATATTCAAAAAAGTTTTTGTTGTTTTATTGAAACAAATCCAGTAGTCCTGTTTCTCTCTTGTGGTGCTTAATGAAAAAGTAAGTCTCCAAAACACATGTATGATCTGTTACACCACATTTAACATTACGACCTACACATTTTAATGTTCTTATTTCTTGAGAAATATTAATTTGTTTCGTTAACAGTGACGGCGATAATGATGAGAATGACGGTGCTGTTGCTGACATCAAGAATGATAATGATGATGACGATGAAAATGAAGACGAAAATTTTGATCTACGACAACAACAAACATGATGATGATTATGCGTTCTAGATAATAGCGTAATATAAATAATATGTATACGCATACACACCACAATAGTACATTATGCTGACGTCGCCCACCAATACAATACAATACTAAAGTATACTGTACGTCCAAGTACATGCTGACGACTGAAAAGTTCTTTTGTCAGCTACAGATCAATGAAAGACGTTCGGATGAGTCTTTGTTTAGTCATGTACCTCAAACAGTGTGATTCAGTTTGTAGGACACTTCGTATGAGAGAAGAAGGCTGGACCTACAGAGGGTCGATAGATGTTGATATCTGGTATAGTCTGGTTGAGATCTGGATCACAGGCCCATCCCATAAAGTGTGTGAAGAATACCATCTCCTCTCTCCAGTGTTACGTTTTCATTCTCTTGTCCTCCTCTATCCAAAACCTCCTAGTCTTCCTAAAAGAGGAGAAACTATTTTATTTATAAATGATTCTGCAGGTTGAACTCAGAACTAGACGGATTTCATCTTGCAGATCTCGGCAAAGCGGCGGGCTGGATAATGTCATCAGTTTGGTTTTCTTTCAAAGGAAATTCCTTAACAAACTAATGGGTATCTAAGCTTTTCACCTTGCCCCTCGAGATGTCGCCTTAACAAAATGATGGGTACGCTTTTTCACCTGGCCCCTCTCGAGATGTCGCTTATTCTGACAGAGTAGAATGCCCGTAACTACAGGAAAAAGCCATTGTCCAGAAATAGGAACTTTATTGTTAGTGTTGCAGTGGTCACTACAGCTCCTCCATCTCTTCCTCATGCTAACTACTATATATATATTATTTATACTACTGCGACTACTGCATTCTAAGACCAAACTACAGTATTTCCATACTTTCTAGGGATATTTATGGGATCATCAGTTTGAGCAGATGACATTATCTGACATCAGTCTGTCGTCAGAATTAATCCGGATCTGGTATTTTGTTTAATTAAATCACTTAACCTTTTATTCAAGGCGTCACCCTGATAAAGATGGTGTTTGCTCAGAGCGCAAAAATCTAAAGGGAAAAATCAAATCTGACATAAGCTGTAAAAATTCTGTGACAGTCTCACGATATATAAACGAAACAAATCAGTCAGTAACCAATCTTTAGTTTTGAAAGTGTCATTGTCAGATCTGTGTTTTTTTAATTTACGAACCAGAATCTCTTTTTTTTCAAGAAGTTTGTTGTCAGGTAAACCAACATTCATTTTCGACTTACGCTACCATAAGTAAGAAAGATTACAGTTCATTATTTTTCAGGCAGTTTTTGTATCTGAAGCTGCTGCGGATTTACATGCAACTTTGGGCGTAGACTCTGTCAAAAATGGATTCAGGTTTTATGAAACCTAAATAACTGAGACGGGGCGGGCTTGTATTATTTAGGCGACATGTCGTGATTCGACAATCATAAACTTCATGTTCAAATTTCTGATGTTATACATTTCTCATTATGTCATTCCTTGATGGGGTTTACTTAGTCAAGTATTTATAGTCCACACCCTAAGTCTGATCATCTTCTCATCATACATCAGAAGTCACCAATGATAAGATACGTATTATAGGGAAACAGGCAGAATTCATTTACACTTCTTGGTAGTCTGGCTGGTTTTATTAAATACTGTAGTTCCTTTAGAAAAGCCATTTTTTGTTTGGGTGGGGCAAGTAGAGAAGGCAGATTCTTCCAAGCAGTCAATGTACTTCCTTGTATGACATAGCCATGTCTTCAAATAAGCTGATTCAGTTTCAAAAATATACCCTGCAAATTATGAATAATCATTTGAGACTGATAAATACTGAATGCGGTAGAAAAACGTTCCGTAATTATCCCCCTTTACCTTCCCCCAAAAGAAGTAAGAAGTATCAGAGAGGTGGCCTCCAGCACGCCCTGTCTAAATGCCGATTTTACTTTTCATCTTCCAGCCTCAGACGATGTCACATCTCTTCATATCCCTCTCCATCCTCGTTGTGATGGTGACAGTATCAACATGCATGTCCGTCCCGGCTGGACAAGCCCACGTTCTCACCAAGCGGCAAGCACCGGAGGATGTGGAAGTCACTGACCGCACAGACCTGGACCTGACAAATCTGGAAGACTTCGTTCCAGAAATAGCTGCAAGAAGTGGCAGTCTGGGATCCCTGACGACTCTGCTGCTCCTGCGTAACATTCTAGGGAATGGAGGCCTCACCACCGGTACAACGACAACCACCACTGGAGGCATAAACATACAGCAGCTGGTAACTCTGCTGGTTCTGCAGCGATTTATTGGGTGAGTAAAATAGATCGGTAGTCTAGGAACAGGACCAACTCTTTGGCAAATCTATGACTATATAGGCTGTATTGATGCAAGAGCGGTCCCGTCCTGACATAGCCAATACACCTACTGTACCATAACGGAATGGCTAGTGCAGGGATGATCTTCATAAATGAGTCTCCTCTACACTTATCCTACTCTGGTCAAATCCTTTCCCAATCAACGATGCCCTTTTCCGCCAAAGTCATAGCCTAGATCTAGTTCTACAGAAGGCAAAAAAAAACCCTTGCGTTGGGCCTTCTCTCTCTCTCTCTCTCTCTTTTTTTTTTGTTTTCTTGCTTTAATTACTCAATGATGCACGTATACGTTTAGCTCTTATGGACACTATAAAAGCTATGAGACGGAAATATAGAAAAACTATCCTGTATCCAACGGTGCCAAAAGATGGACGCAGCCTGGCTCATAGTCGTACAGTATTTTCTTTATCCGTAAAACACAAGGGCTATCCAGAAGACTCCCTACTTATTCACCTATGCGTCCACTGAGATGTTATGTGACGTGACACTTTCCAATAGCTTCCTAATACTTCATTGTGCTTCATTAGCAAATTATTGACGGTGTTCATGTTTCGGGAAACATATAGCAACTTGTTATTATTTATACACTTGATTCCATTGGTGTTTGAGCCTGCTCATATTCTTTTAAATGACAGGTTTTTAAATCAAAATCTCTTTAAGAATGATTTTCTGTGAAGTCCAACACAAACATGACTATTAAATCTCTCCTCCCATGTAACTGCAACTTTTTCCACACCTCCTCTTTGATGATGATAACAAAGTTCTTTTGGTGAATGTGATTTTTTTTCTCTGCAATAAAATTTAATGAAATGCAAAATCCAGTTAATGTTTGAATTAATATACATGTTACTTTTTTTTTCAGATGAAGATGCAATAGGATCATGGCTTCAAGGCAGTATTAATGTATTACCATGAAGAAATGACATGAAAATTAAAACAATGCAATTTTAATGATTCAGTGTCTGTTCAATATTACTGAAGATTCTGTGTACACAGCAGTCTCCCGTATTGTCTCTGTGCTCTCTAAATGGCCTAAATTACATTTTGCAGAACAAGTTCTAAGAAAATGCAGGGAAACCATTTCAATGGCAAAGCAAAACGAGCTGAGGTAGGCTATACTATAGCCAACATCTTTACATCTGCAATATTGGAGGGAAAATATTGCTGCAATTTAGTTTCCTTTAACATGTCACCATAGGCCTCACCCTCATAAACAACAAGGTAGCCTTATTCCATTTTCAAACTTAGGCCATGACGAAAGTAAATTGATGATATGCAGACCTGCCAACTAACTGATTACTTAAGAGGAAGAGGAACATCTCAAGGCCATAAACTCTTGAAAATCTATGATGGCAAATTACAAATATGTAATCTATTAAGACTGGTTAAATAATGCACTAATCCTGTCCAGCTTGTTATCACAAATCACACACAGCATACATTATTAAGTGCAGTACAGTATAACCTCACCATCTCAAATGTAACAAACTTAATCGCGTTGCAAACCCCCAATCCCTTGGTTCTTTACCTTTTTGATTAAATTAACCTATGTTCCTGGATTCATGAAGATCTCAAATATTCAAGCTGGTCCTCTGGAATTCAAAATCGACAGGTTCTACTGTATGAAAAAAAAAATTTTGTAATTTATTAGTGTTTGTGGTAACCCAATTTGGGACAAGCTTATAAAATCCGAGATGGTTGGCAGGTCTAATTGTTGGGTAGAACTACACGTACATCCACACACAAACAGTATTTGAAAGACAATTAATGAACCATCAACATGTTATCTGTTTCAAACAAAAAAATATCAACCTGAAATCTTGAAAAAGTGTCATTTTATTCTAGATTGATAAATGGGAATGGAGTGAACAAGCACCTGTTTAATACAGTTGTAATAAATATCATTAATATACACAGCAACATGCCACACAATCAGTAAGTCATTCACGCAGATCATACAAACTGACAAATAGTCGCATCCCACAAATTAGTTACATGCCATATTGATATAATTTTGATTAGAATTTTATGCTCTTTCTGAAGACAGTATTAAGAATTCATGTGGAAGCTCAAAAGAAGTCTTTGGTGATTTCATAAGGAATAAGGTCTATTCATGCTAACAAAAATGCTTGCATGTGATCTTATGTGGAATATGAACATTGACAAAATTGCACTGAAATAGGTCTTAGACATACCTATCTATGAAACTGCATCACATGGAATCCCAATTTCTATATATATAACTTTCTCATGAACAAGGTGGCCAACTGTCTGTAATGGCCACCTATCTTTCATGATGAGATGGATCCAGCCCTTTATATGATTATAAACAGGACTACAGATAGGGCTGATTCCATGATACCTTTTTGACTATCTTAACATCTTCCAAGTAAAGAGTTTATTATGGTGTTCCCACCAAAATTAATTTTTCTGATAGTCGTGTGCTGCATGTCAACACTCATTTCCCAAAAAAGTATTATAGTAAAACCCAGAATGCCCTCATTATACTGTAGTAACAGAAATAACACAAATTTAATGAAAGGGAGAAAATTCAAATAGAACCACATTACCTCCTCAAAACCAAAGATAAGTTCTGGCAGGGATAAAGCACTTTTGTTGAAAGACATTAGATCTGTAATGCCTGGAAGTTTAATCTATTTCAGCCTATTCAGAATGGTAAAATTTCATGTTCTTCTGGCCTACATCATCTCCACCTTTGCAAAGGCATGCCCAACTCAAGCCTTGGTCAGGATATGTGATTTTTCCCTCCAAACCCATCTAATCATAAAATATCAAACTCAGCTATGACTCTGACCTGTTGAACAATTTTGCATGTACACACACAAACATGTAAACTAGTACACACATAGTCCTGTGCATATAAAAAAAATCTTTCCATATTCCTCAAACTGATTCACCAGCAGTATGGAATAGTGACATCTTTTTTAACATCATCAGTTATAACAACCAACAGCATGATCTGCATACTACCTGAGCCTCCAATAACAAACTTGGAATGGTTGCACAGATTTGTGCAGACTGCCCCTTAAAGCCGATTTATCTTCATCGCCAATTTGGGAAAAATTGAGTGATCACAGGTTTCAGGTATTGGGAATTTATACTCTTTTCAACATTGTTTTAACTCCACAGGCCATAACATATTAAAAAGTTGATCTCTTGAATTAAAATTAATGAGACATCAAAATTTAAACCCATTTCTCTCAATAACCTGTCAAAGGCCCTTGAGACTCTTAAGGGGAGAGATGTACATTATGGTCCATAGCAATACAGTACTGAACTTAAATTTCTGGGATCTTAGTAATAATTCTGAGTTAACAAGGTGCTAGTTCATAAATAACAACTGATGAGACTTGGGACCAAAGCATTAACCCTTTCAGGCTCTTGTGGGGACTCTTCTTTACATTTTTTACTCTAAGATATTTACAAAAACATGAATTCCCAGAACATTACTACTTTATGTATTCTCCAAATTTCTTCTTAACAAACACACTAATATAGTGCAGTCCATGACAAGTCAACTCACTTGAAGTAAATTCTCGCTTTAAGTCAACCACTGTCGGCGGTCCCATTTTTTTTCCCTTTGTTTCATATTGATCTTGATTCTGATGATGTCAATGGCTTCAGCAGTATTTTCGCTTAAAGTCAACACCATATGACCGACTTTGGCCGACTGACTGCCATGGCAACAGAGAGAAAAAAACGGTGGGGGGAGGAGGGGAGAGAGAGAGATGCTTTGTTACCGTACAATGCGCTCAATCTGGATACAAACTTGAATCTTCTTAATCCTAAAGATGTTGACTCCGAAGTCTTAACTAAAACAGACACAGGAAAGAAGTATGGAGTACATAAGAACACTGTCTCCAAGATTGTTAAAAATCGCGGACAAATCGTAGGAACCTGTGTTTCAGCCTGAAAGAAAGTGGATGAGAATATGTTTTGATACCCCATAGATTGGGTCCCCTGAAAATGGATAACGTCAACCTTGCTTAAAGTCACCAATTTTTTTCAGTCCCGAGGGGTTGACTTTATCCAGATTTCACTGTACCATTGTTTGTGCGTTTCAGTTGTATCAGCGAAAATAAGCATTAGAAACAAAAAGAAAAATTGGGATCAAAAATACTGTACTCAGTATCAGTGTTTACATACAAAGCGTGTCTGTATTAAGTGTGCTCCAATGTAGTCTGCATCTCAGGAATCTGCTCTGCGGTTTCTTGTGTTTCTTGAGCTTCTAACATATCAAATAAGAAATTAGAAACCACCCGCTTAAATTTCCTTTTGTTTGATTTACTAAGCTCTTTTATTGAGGGCAAAAGTCCCTTGAAAAATATTAAGTCCTCATCAGTTCCATCCACTGTGAATTTTCTTGATGATGATGATGAGTTAGTTGTTGTAGCACCGTGAACACAGTATGGCGAAGTGACTTTTTGTTTCTTGGCCACGGATGGTCTGATAATATGTGCGGTTGGCTTCATGTCCTCTCCTTCCACAGGAGATGTCATTTCCTCTGCCTTTATAGGTATATCTATAGGAAAAGCAAATTCTTCTGAACTGCTAGCCTCACCACTGCCATTAGGAGCAAGATTCATGTAAGGATAGAGGAAATCCATCTGCTTTCTGAGGTACCAGGGTTTGCCAAGTGACTTTCCACCAGCGAGGCAACGGCTGTATGAACTTCTTAAATTCTGCCAGGTTTTCTTGGCCTCCTCAGCTGAAAAGGATAAAGACAAAAATCAAATCAGATAGGCTGGATCTACTATTGCAGAGTTTTAGCCCATGGGCTTTACCGAGGAGCAGCATGGCCAAATGGTAATGGGACTGGACTCTTGCTCTAATGGTCGTGGGTTTGATTCCTGACCACAGTTGTACTATACATGCCTTGGGAAAGCATTTCATTTACATTTTCTCAGTCCAAATATCTCTAACATGGGTGCCTCACTATAGGCAGTGAAAGACACTGTCATATGTCCCTATATAATGCTACTCAGTGAATTAAAAAAGTCCTGGAGTGATCAGGCCTGCCGGGATAGTATTACTGTAAAGTTGCATGAGCAGGCACTAACTGGATATGAGATTCATAAACCGCATTATTATTCTTACTTGACACTCTAAAGGATCTGAATAATACGGTACTACAGTTATGACCTCAACAGTATTACATTCTAACACACCAACTGCAAATAATGCTCTAGACTGCTTCATCTCTACATTATGAGTGTTTAGGGGGTCTGGCACATCACCTTAAATGGTTGTGTGGTTGTAGGATTGGCGAACTGTAAAATTTAATGAAATTATAGACATGGACGGCGAAGTGTAAAATTTAATGAAATTATAGACATGGACGGTTGATATCCACTGTGTAGTGCTGTCTACAGAATACAAGAGTTGACATTACAGAAATTTCATTATGTTTTTGTTCCCATCATTGTTGGCAATTTTCCACTGCATTTAAAAATTTTGAATTCCCTTGTACTGTCATTGATGATTACATGCTGCGTAAGCCCTTCAAGCACTATAGCAATGGGTAAATCTGTAATGTTGTCATCCAGTGTCCCATTCACAGAGCAGAAGTTCATGCTAATTAAGCACATTCCACAACATCAACAGAACTGCTCAAACTCAACAATCATTTTGGAACATGTAAAGTTTTTTTGAATGGTGCTAGTTTCTTTTGCAAGGTTTTTGTAATATGAGTGGGTGTAATTCATATCAAAGTGCCCATAGTCCCCCACACTGGTGTAGATATACACTGAAACTGACTCTTTAGTATTGAAAACAAAGAACAAAAAGTCATCATAGATAGAACCTACTTCAAACAAAGTCAGCCTTTTGACCCTTTACTCCCCGCACTTAAGGGGCTTTATATGGGTGGTGATGATCCCAGATGTCTTTCTGTTAGTGTATCAGTTGTGACCATCGAGTTAATTTCTTGTAACTGACAACGAACACTATGAGGATATGACAGTGGACACCAGAATATTTGAGGAGATCACTTGCAAAATCTGCTAAGTCAAGTTTTGATATAAACTGAGTTAATGCCTTTGGTTTTCTTATCAGGTGTTCTCCTCATCACTACTGATATTTTGACAATCAAATCCCATTTAAGTCAGTATATATCATGGATGGAAAAAATCAAAACCGCTTACAAAACTTGCATAGTTCTTTTGAAAACTTGAACACGGAACTCCAACATGGACACAAGACAGATCCAACCAAGTTCACCGTGACTATTACTGGAACCTACAGAGATGCCCTCACACGGCAACTCAACGAGGCGCTACAAATAGACATCACACCCCATCTCATAAACAACAAGTCTGAATGGGGTGACCATGACATCCCAAGAACCGGAGTAGTGTTCACCAACAAGGGGAACACACAACAACAGAGCAATATGAAACTCAAATCCGGCGCGAAAGACCAAAGCTCTCATTAAGGCTGACGAAGCTGCGCAGGTTGCATCGAAAGGCCTTCAGAAATGTAAATGATTTTCCATTGGATTACTACGATAGAACCTTCGATGTGTACAGACGTAATCTACTTATAAAACTACCATGAGCAAACTTGAAAAAATCTTGCTAAATCACCAGGCAATTTTAAGTGACTTAGCAGGTTTTGCAAGTGACCTCCTCATTTATTATATCTTTGAGAACACACCATCCTCACCTGAAATACCCAATTCTTCACCAATGGCCATCCACTCAGCTTGTATTGTCAGTCTGTCTTTGTACTGGGGATGACTGGGTAGAAACAGACACTCACGCTTCCGAACTTCATTAATCAGACGCTCAAAGAGTTCAGGATTTGGTTGTGGCATCTAGGGAAGATAAAATACATCACTTGATAAAAATTCTTCCATGCAGATGTTTCGTTAAGAGAGACACTCAACAAAGCACATAAGTCTGCCAAGATAAAACTTAAATGAACACGAAGTCAGAAGTGTTGTTAAAGGGGGAAAGGGAAGGGCAAAGAGAAGGGGAGGGGGATAAATGACATGACTTCAAACTTTGTATTATAAGTGCAGCTTAAAGCATAGGTCAAGGAACCTGCACATAACAGGAATATGACCCGGTCATGTTGTATTGCCACCACACCTCACAGAAAGAGATCACAGCCTGATTCCTGAAATTAAAACATTATGAAATTTGTTAAAGATATTGTAAAATTTGGTTCATATACAGACCCACATCAAAATTTAATGGTTTTTGTTCTATATTGAACCCAATCTTTAAAAATTTCATCACCAAATATGATGCATAATTCAAGATAATAACATGCTTATGGTAAGCATTTTACGCAGATTTTAAGAACCTAGAAATGCAGTTCAAATGGGGAACTCTCAAGGCCTGGCAGTGATTAAATATACCCCCCCCCNCCCCACGTTGAATAATTTATAATCTGCAAATTCTGTATTATAGTTACCATTAATCTACACATTAACTGAATTGTAACAACATGTAATAAAATGTCTGCACATGGAAAATAGCCAACCCTGCTGGCATGTCTGTAACTATTAGTCTTTATTGACTCCCACATGGGCTGCTGCAAGGGACCACTACAAAGTATCATATGGCCTACCTGCAAAAGGCCAATAAGGTTGATATGGATTGGACTAATGAACCTATGTGATACCTATTAACCTCAGCATGTGTGATATAAAATGTAGACAGTTAGTTTGTCAAGTGAAGAATCAACAATACTGGGCTGACTTGGCAGCTGTCTTTTTCATATCTCATACTAAAATATTGAAACCAGAATGGACTTCCAAAATCATACATTTTTGAAGTAATATTTACCCTTCAATGGTTTTATTAAACTCAATGCTGTACAACAAAAGATTATATTATGAGGCAGCTCAATAGCTGTTTAAATTAAGCATTGAAATGTAAAATGTAGTCTGGCTGCTTTATTTGCATTTCCATGTGATCTGGTGACACATTCATTAATAAATTACCCAGTAAAAAAAAATCTGATGTAAAGAAAAGAAAAATCGCCACTTTTTTAAACTGCAAACAAGAAACAAAAAGGGANGGGGGGGGGGGGGCGCGGTATCCTTCAATTAAAAAAAAAAATAAAATCGATAAAGAGAATAAAAAAAATAATATAACCATTTTTCCCTTCTTTTTGGTCAGCCAGGGTGTTATAACCCACCGTCGAAACGAGCACAGTCCGAATTTAGACACTGTGAAAGGACTTCTGTGTACTCTTTGGGCCTCGCTTCTTAAACAAACGCCGGACTAAAAATTCATCCTTTCTCCAAACTGATCAAATAAAAAAGCTGTCGTCACCCAATAAACATCGCCCTAGAAACTGTGACCAGTCAAACGCAAACGTCTTAATTTCTCGACAAAGCAACGTATGCGCCCTTCCCATCCCGAAATCCTCAAACTTTTACGTCCTTTTGTGGTAGAAGGTAAAATCAGCTAGACTAGGGTGCCTTGCAGCAGTTGCAGCGTATCGAGTCAAGGAGCCGAGCCTGTTGTATTATTCGCTTCCAACACTTCATTACTAACACTAACGGTCTTGGCTGAACTATAAATTATATACAAATACATACCCTTTTCAGAACTCCTGAAATTAACCAACAAGTCAATTGTTATTAAAACCTTGTAAACTTAGACTATGGCCTGAAGCAGTGTCGATAGATCTAATACGGCTAGGTATAACCAGAGACAAACACCACTTTCGCAGCTAGGCAGCTAGTGACAGAGTACAGCAGTCCGGCAAAAGAATGGACGTACTCATGGAAGATAATACTCATAGATTATCGTTCTACCAACAAAAGTTTTGTTTTTTTAAAGTTCAGATATTAAGAATATTACAAGCTGCTGATTATTCACGGTTGAAGGCAGTATGATTCTGCTCTGAAAGGGTTAAATTATTTTGAACAGTAATGGTGGTAGTAAGGATTATCATCATTGTTTTAGTCACACCTCTTATCCACTTGTTTCGATTGTAGTCGACTTGACGGATATTTGTACATAGCATTCGCTCACCCTCGTCCGACACGCTGCGTGCGGGAGATGTCGATCATGACTGTGCTCTCTCAGTCAGCTGGCAGTGTGCTGTGCGTTGTGTTGGCCTACTTGTCAGGCACGCAAGTCATTGTACGACAGGATGACAGATGTCTGTGGCAACCCTTTTCTCCTCCGCTGCGCCCCTATGTTTCCACATGTTGTTGGCTACACCGCTAGCGGTTCTGCTCGCTGGACCCCAGTGCATTAGCACAGCATTAATATGACCGCTGTCCACGGACCTGTAACGGGTCCCAACCATGTTGGGCCTGCAACAGGAGAACTGTCATAAAATAGAGGAACTTGAGGTGGGAGAGGGGGGAGGAAGGGATGAAGAGAGAGACAGACATAGGCCTAGTTTGCACATTGGGAAGGGCGAATACTATAGAATTGATGGCAGACGAGATAGATGACAAGGCTGGTAGTTAACCAAACATAAACACAGACGGCCAGATGAATGGAGGAAAAGAGAATATATTGAATGTATACATCTGAGAAAGGGGGAGAGGGGAAGAGGAAATAAACAACATCTTTAACAATGAAAATACCAACAACGACAACAGCACTTCTTCAGTATTCCTCATCATGTCCGTTAAATGTACAATAAAATCTCCAGCAGGCAATGTTCCTGAAATTACATTTGTACAAACCACAACTGAAAAATAGACCTTAATGAGGCAACGCCAGTCTCTTCTTTCATAACTTCTGTATTTTTAGGATAAGCTGTTTCTTTCAGATCGATATTCAGGAACACTCATTGAAAATTAATGAAAATATAACACTCAGAACAGGCCTTCATAATAGACCTAGAGGGGGTGGAGAGGGAGGGAGGTCAGGAAGGCGCACACGATCAGTGAGTTATTGGCAGAAATTTGTCAAGATATGTTATCAGGAAACTATAGTGACCAGCATCTGTAAATTGCAGCATTACAGTCAAGCTTCCCAGGGAGTTGTGGATGTCCTTGAGTGATCTAGCATAATGTGAAATTGCGTGAGAGGGCATTTGCCTGGATACGGAACTATATTGAACGTTATTATAATTTTTATTGTGGATGTTATTAATACAGGCAGGACAGGAGTAAATGGTGCTGGATCTTTCTAGGGTAGTGAGAGAAAGAGTGAGGTCTTGTGGCATTCGTCTTGTCTCAGCCCATCTGCCGCGTGGTTAACGCGACCCTGGTCGAAATGTGGTGATCATAACCGCCTGGGGAATGGAGCTAAGGTCAGAGGGGTCCCTCCAAGGCACAAGGATGGCAGATACTGTAAAGGCCGATGGATGGATGGATGGATGGATGGATGGATGGATGGATGGATGGATGGATGGATGGGTGATCGGGGACGCTCATAGATAGATCATATAATTTTATATAAATACAAATGGAAGGACAGACGGATATGGGCCATATGGGGAAGGGAATCATGCGGCAGCGGTGGAACTGCGGGTTGGGAGAGTGGGGAGGGTTCCGAAGATTTGCTTCGACCCTGATTAGTTACACCTTAAGGAAGAGTGATAGGGATGACTGGGGTCGATAATGGCTTTTATTTACATTTTTCCCACCTGACAGAAGGAGATGGGTCTAAGCTAACGAAGACAAAGAGATACACAGTTCTACCAATATGACGTATGTATATGATTATGAAATCATTAACAGGTTGTCTCACTGTACTACGGACTAAGTAGAGTCTACAATGTAAACCAATAAAAACAAAGAAAAGGCTGTGTTGAGCAGGTAGTATATAAGACAAAGCTACATACAGCTAGACTTGGATCTGTTTCGTTGATTTTTCAAGGATAAAAGTGAGCTTAGCAGTTGGAAGGATGTAATGTGTCTCAAATTATTGGCCACTGTTTGTTACGATCAGTGCAAAAGGGATTATGAAATTTAAATACCGATATCATGATCTGTCTTGATCATGTCATTTAACCCTTATAACGCTGCGATCGAACCAGTCCTCCCTTTCACATTACTACGCGCACGACGGTCGAATAAATTCGCAAGCCAGCGCCAACCGTATAAAGCAACAGTCGTATTTTGATGCCCGTTGTCAGGAGATTGGTCGGTTGACAACACACAGGACGCTTCATATACTGTACCTCGTATGTAATACTTGACTAATGCAGCATGCAGCAGGCTGGACTCAAGGCACCTCGCGCTACATGAGTTAAAGAAAAAAAATGAAGTCTCTGCGGAAAAAAAAAAAGGCTTTGAAAAGTCTTTTTAGCTTAGTATGGCCAACCAACCAACGAATTGTTTTTATTGTCGGTTTTGATTTTTTTCCCCTTTTGTGGGGAAATTT
>JAWQUT010000149.1:530883-541022 GCA_033807755.1 Ellobium chinense | reverse complement strand
TGAGTTTGATGAATGGAAGGTCAAGTGTGATTTACATTATGATTTTATTTATGTACTTGGAAAGTGCGACTGTTCGCAGCATTACAAAACGGACAACTAATAAAGTCTGCAGGGGCGGATTTAGATATGTGCACGCTTGTCGAAGACCTCACTCGGAGTACGAAACAAAACATTCGTGAAGAGAAATAGAGAAACTAAGAGGTTTGCAAGTTATTGCCAAGCCTGCTGCTCACGTGTTATTGTGACTTAAGTTACCTAGCTCTGATTCCGACTCGTGATCGTTTTACTGTGAATTTTTATCTTCAAACCCCATGTGATCCCCGAAATGCTTTTCCCCTGCTCAAATACATAATGGCTACTTGTGCTTACGAGTAAGCGAGAAATAGTGATTATTAAATAATTTCTGGTAGTCTACGTGTATTAGATCTTTTGGGAGCCACTGGCATCTATTACACCGATTCAGTGACCTGTCTGAAAGGGCGACTGAACACTTTCCGACGGCTTGATTACATTTTAACTACATGTATTTATGTTATTGAGTGCCATTCTTGTCTGGAGAGGCTCTTTCGACCGATACAGTTTTTCTTTAATCAGAGCGCACCTGGCTAGAATACTTGTTAGAAACAGGATGATGACTTGACCCGAATTAATATGTCCTTATTTTTTGTAGATGGTGAATATACAATATACAATACTTCAAGCGCAATAAGCGGGGCCAAAGACTTATGTCTAGCTTAAACAGAGTTTCGGTTTACACAGAGTAGCCTAAGAAGAGGAAAAATAATCAGGGTTTCTTGTTTTCTTTTGTTTTAGCTTCTCGGTTTACGTGTTTTCATTTGTACCGTTGTCTGCTATACATTACACTATTTGGCTGCATCTCGACTGCCTCTATTGCTAATCCCAACTTCTACTGTTTACTCAAACCCTAAACAGATAGACATGCTGTCACGCCAGTTTCTATGCCTTGTGGCTTTGATGGCAGCGCCCGTGTGCCTGTGCCTTCCACTGAAACGCGAGACTTCAAGCACCACGGAATCCCCACCTTCGATCGATCTCGAAAGCCTCAGCGCTGAAATGGGCGTTGATGTAGACCCTGAAGTCCTGGCTGCCCTGCAGCCCAAACTTGGCTCGCTTGGAACCTTGGGCAACCTGCTCATTCTGCAGAGCCTCCTGGGAAATACGAGTCTCTTTGCGGGCACAACTGGCACTGTGAACACCCAGCAACTGCTTCTGCTACTTCTTCTTGGAGGACGTCTTGGTTAAGAATGATCAGACTGTGCTGATTACTTTCTCCATCGGTTAATTTAAGGTAATGATAATAAATCAATACAAAATGAAAACAGCAATAATAATACTAATAATTATAATAATGCCGTTTATTATTTGTAAGCAAATTCCCACTCACGAGACTTCACACTAATATTACCCCAGCTGGCTAGATCAATTTAGGAATTTCTCAACTCCCTGGGGGTATACAGTGTCGCTGTCATTTGGAGGCGCTGATCACTGACAATATCTTTCACTGCCTATAGCAACCAAATGGATGGACGGAAAAAAATGTCGATGAAATGCTTTCTCAAGACACATACATCATGTGCATAGTCGGAAATCGAACTCGCGACCTCTAAATCTAGAGCTCAACGCCGCAACCATTCGGCCACACTTATCTTCGCTTAAAAGGTAAGCGAACATGAACTATATAATTAATATTGCACTTTTGGTCTACTACACAGCCCACTCCACATAACGCCTCGCTGCGTCATATTTGTTAAGTGCTGATATTATCATAAGCTCATTAACCTGTACGTTGGTTTGTTTGAATTTGGGTTTTACGGCGTCCCAGCACAATTACGGCTATACTGCATCCATGCACTATGAAAAGTTCATTGTGTAGGAAATGAGACGTAGAGGTACTCTCGATACGACACGGAAATGCTACGCCCAAGTGCTGTTTGGATCAAAGGATTAAGACGGACATGTACGTCAATGCAGCGAAGGGGTTAATAGCTCTCACATACAAATTACATAAAAGTCGAAAACAAATACCATCCTTTAATAGCTCCCTTCACTTAGACGCTATGTTTTCCATGCTCTTATGGGGATGGGAGCCAGCAGAGTCAATTGCAGGTCTTCCAGGACTTACTCTAAAAGAAGTAGAAAAAAAAAAAAGATCCAGTGGCATTGTGGAAGACAGCCTAGATAGGCCCTTTGATCCTGATCTTATGTATGAGTTCTGGGCTACGTTTGTTTGGTCCCGGCGGCGTCGCCAAAGAGACTGTCCTTGTATTCTTTGGGCAATCCTTAGCAATGGGTTCGATTTTGGTTGCGCCAGTAACAGTGAAGAAGGGTTCACACCCACTAGAGGTTTGTCAAAAATGTGTCGTCTTTTGTCAAAACCGGTAGAAAAAGCTCGGCAACATGAAAGCAACCAGCTATAGTTTCAAACTTATTTGTGGAACGTTTTATCAACGACCTTATGGCAAGAATCAACAGTGGTATGTATGCTAATGAATAAGGCAAAGACGGATTTTAAGCATAGCAAACACCACTTGCAAGTCAGTGCATTGTTTTCTGTCTCTTCCGCATCAGTCACAGCCATCTTGGCTTAACTAGAGACTGATACGTCTTTTGTCCTTAAGGGGTCTAAGTTGCCATTTTGACATATTGCAGGGACCAAACAAACACAACCCTCTTGTCTCTGAAGGATGCTGAAAATGAGCAGACGGACAGCTGGCTCACGCATCCATTCACTCCCAGCATATAGTAGGCCTAAATATCACCCTTTCATATCCTGACCTGAGCTAGACTAGATGTTCATAAACTTGTTATTGTAGGCCTATCATAAACTAAATTTGCATTTTATTTTGCAGGTGAAGTCCGTTTTGAGTTGCACTGCATTTCGGCGAAGGAAGATTTTCTGCTATACTGACACATCAACAAGTAGAGAATAACGGCATTAGTTTAAATAATTTAAATATTCATCGCAAAATTACCAAATTACCCTCCGCTCCCCCTTCCTCCTTCCCACAAAAAACGCAAAAGCTTCGAGGTCATGTGATTGCACAAGAGATTCTTGGAACTCCTGTTCTGTTTACTTGTGGTTCTGTCATACTGCAGTAAAAATGTCAAGTAAATAAAAAATATTTAATTAAGCTGCATTTGTTATTGTCATCAGTTGCACATTCTTATACCAGGATTAGCCTTCCTTTTTGCCGAGGTTGGGCAAATTCATCAAAAACAGTTAAGTTCAGTTCACTTAGACAGATAAAGCCCTAACAATCAAATTTAGCTCAGTTCCATGAATACTAAGTAGCTTCCAGACCAGATAAGTTCCTCTTGGTTTTTGAAACTGACAGTCGGTTCTGATTTTCGGGAGGATGTGAAGTGAACTGACTGAAAAATGGTTGAAAAATGAAAGTTCTTATCTAGCACCCAAAAGAACTACAGTTCAGATCCATATTAGTTTGTCCAAAATAGCTATTAAGCTCAGATCAAGTTCGGGTGAACTGATCCTAAGCTCACGAACTGCGTTCAGATGATATCAGTTCTGCCCAGTTTTGCTTTTTACATGTTCTGGGGCAGATGGAAGCCAGGAATGAAGCCTAACATGACTTTTCTGGGATTCCCACGACTGTATCAAACCAACTTGTCTTATTATGACTAAGAACAGGACTCAGAGACCAAAAGCACCACAGTATCCAAAAAAAAAACAACCAACAAATTTAGACAGTACATCCTCATAGACAATCAAAGTACAAAAATATATATACATAATGTACTTTCAAGTTTTAAGTTTCAAGAAATATAGAAGTGAAGCCTTCATAATTATGTAACTGACATTTTTTAACTAGATCTATAGGTTTTTGTACTAACAATAATGAATCTATAGTCCGTAAACTTTGCTTTGTGCAAGCTATTCATCGAATTACTCAAGAACCCGCTGTTAGATTTCTCTGAATATTTGCATCAACTTATACTTTCTTATGGACGTTACAGATATTATTTTTTGTCAACAGAATAATAACGGGTATCTAAATTCCCCTCTTTAATCTATATAAATTGGATCGTTCTGGGTTATTTTTATCAATACGGAGGTTTACAGTACAAAACTTAGACTTTAGAAGGTGGAAAATCGACCAGGGGCGTATCTGTGATCTACTGAAATGGAGATATCAAAATGATCAAATTTAACGTGACAAGGCTAACATACACACAAACAAAAGGGTGAAAATAATGCAATTATGTATTAGTACCCTCACTTTTAGGTGAAGTGGTGACTCACAGTGTCTTGTTAACTTTCCTCTTCCGAATCACTCGTAAACGATATCATATCATATCCCACCGCATGTTGGACTCGCAGTGCGGGGTTCGAAATATTGTGATACAGGTGACCACGCCTAGCCTCTTTACAAACGTAGTTGTACAAATGTAGGGTGATCCGTTGCAATGTTAAAAATGTTTCCTTCAAAGAAATATTTATTTAGATCTACCAATGTACAGACAAAACAGTAGAGCCGCCGATGACTAATGTACGCCTAAATGAGAAACAGTATGAGCGTCACACATTAACGCGTTCAATATAGGTGCTCCCTCGTGCTCATGAGTACATACGAAGGTTTTTACATGCACATGCCATTGTAATGATTTTAAAAAATGTATGAGGGGGGAAAGTGTACACGAAGTTTTGAACGGAACATGGAAATGATGTGTTCTATTACGGTAAACATATGATACTTTGTAATGTACGACGTGATAGATTATCGAGAATATTTTACTAATAAATGATAAGGAAATTTTTAAATTACCAAATGCTGATCATTGAAATCGGTATTTTCATAACGTCCAGACCCATACAGGGGCTGATGCAAAATTTTAGAAACATCTAATGGCAGGTTTTTGAGTAATTCGGTGAAAGGTGTGCACAAACCAAAGTTTACGTACTATAGATATTATTCAAGTGTGTTCTTTGATACTTTTCTAAAGAGTTCTTTTGTCGTATGCATATTTGGTCTTTTACTAAATTATTTTGAAATAATACTTTCTTCTAGTATTTCTAGTGCACGACGCTCGAACAAGGCGTAGTATCTAATACAGTAACAGCATTTAATTTTGCTCTGAAGACGAAATGTTGTCTTCAGGGGAAGTGATTCCTATTTATTTACCTGTCAAAATAACCGTAGTAATGTACCTTTAATCGACCCGGAAAAAGGGGAAAAAATTTGAATTTAACCGGAAGTGATAACCTATGACCTTTCCGCTGCAAATCAACTGCAGACGACTGAGGAAATTAATTTAAAGAGGTCTATTTGAACAAATAAATCATGATTTCTTACGTCATCATGGAAAGGTATGTAGATTTTTTCTTATTACCATTCGTAATAAAGCTTTGTAGTCTAGTCTAGGTCTGTCAATGATTAATGCGATGCAGTTCACCAAAGCACCCACAACAACAACAACAAAGGGTCTCAAATTGTTGACAACAATGTCAGTTTTTGTCAGTGACTCACCCACAGTAGCATTTCAGCTCATGGGTCATGCAGTCCTAGCGACAACATTAATTTTATCATATCTAAGATTTCGGAAAATGCCAATCTTTGTCTTTAGTGTTGATGGTATAGAAAGAATAGAGTAGTATAGAGACTAGACTACGTCTTTGGCCTGTGTCGTTACGCACCTAAGGATTTGTATTTTAGCCACTTCTGGTGAAAGTATCAATTGATGTGGTATGTATTGCTTTTCACCACTGGAAAGCTCAGTTAATATACTGCTAAAATATGCTGATTGCTGTGAATTTGTGTTGGAATTCACAGCTCTTCGAAGTGTAGGGGGTGTGAGTATGAGGTTGTTCTGGTTTGTCCGGGGTCATTGCGCAACCAGATCCTACCACCTCAGGAATATGAAGATGATAAAAACACTCATCTTCTGTTGTCCGTTTATCACCAGCGAAGAATACTGAAGGAGAAACAATAGACTAGAATAAATTCACAAAAACTTTAATCACGAAGAAGTCAAATGCGCTGAAGGCAACAGGCGAAGAGGGTCATGACCTGCGTAATCAATGACCCCGGCAGCGCAACATCCAGCGACAACAGTGGTGGAAATTGCTCACTGAACCTCCAACCTCAAGGCTCAGTCATCACTAATACTGTTAATCCTGATGACTAGAAAATGCCCATTAATTGAGGCTTGAGGTGGTGTCCTGAAGTCTTAATTCCGATTGAGACGGTCCGTAACCCTAATGCCAAGAAATTTTCGGATGAAAACCCGTCGTTTCTAAATCTAAAGGTAAATTTGGAGAAATTTCCATTCATCTCACACATCAAACACACATTTGAGAAAAATGGGAATAATTTAGGAATAGATCTAGACCTAAGACCAATTTGGTGGATGTAATCAAGACTAGATTGAAATGTCTTTCGAGAGTCAAAAGTCTCAGTAAAGTTGGACTTGGAGACTTTGATTCTCAGTAAAATCATGAGGGAGGAATTTCAAATGAGACTTACACCTGATGCTTCTTTCTCGATGGACATTAAGGGTAGGGACTCATCTCAACAGTCTCAATGGACCTTAATGTTAATAATGGATAGGGTTAGGGATAGAGTAAGTGTGAGCAATTGGGAAGTGTGTTAGGGCCACGGGTGAGCACTAGGCTTGCACTTAGAAGTTAGGGAACATATTCAGGCAGTACGTCTATTAAGAATTAAATTACAGTGAAGTTAGCCTCCCTGTAGTGTAGTGGTAACAAGTTCAGACTTGCAAGCAGAGAGATCCTGGTTCGATTCCTGGCAGGGATAGGAATTTTTGTAGTGTTGGTTTTTTTGGCCTTTCTTCTCAAAATTGATCCTTCACAGTAATTTGATAAAATCCCTGGTAACCCTAAACAACAACTTTTGAAAAATTATCAAACTGAGCTCACATTCCTCCCCCTTAATAATAATAATAAGAGAAAGAATACTAACCTTGCCACGTGGTTACGCTTGGTGTTGTTGGCAGGATGTTTCATTGGGGCCATGGGGATGCAGTAACGAAAGTAGAGGGTTCCGTAACCCATAGACAGAGACATAAGACAGAGTGGGAGGTAGCATTCTAAGATTACCATTAAGAATGGCCTCAGATTCATTGTGGACAGTATGCCGAAGGAGTTGAGATGTCATATAAGACTGACCTCAAACTTATTGAGAGCTGTAAGTTCTCATGAGGATGTGACATAGATTTAAGCAGGGGGGAGTGTGAGCAGTCGGAAAGTGTGTAGGGTCATTGGTGAGCATAAGCTTGCACGTGCAAGTTAGGGAACAGGCAGTAGGTATTTAAGAATTCAGTTGCAGTGAAGTTAGCGTCCCTGTAGTGTAGTGGTAACTTGTTCAGACTTGCAAGCTGAGACTGAGAGACCCTGGTTCGATCCCTGGCAGGGATAGGAATTTTTCTAGTGTAGGTTTTTTCGGCCATTCTTCTCAAAATTGATCATTCACAGTAATTTGGTTAAATCCCTGGTGACACACTTCCCTAGATAATATATTACTGTACAACATATGAAATATTTTCATACTGAGCTCACATTCCTCTCTCTTAATATAAAGAGAAAGAATACTTGATATATGCCTTGCCACCCGATTACATAAGAACACATATCGACATACGTCCCTATGACATATGTAAGATAACTGTGCATCCACCAAAAGGACATGAAGACTTAATGGTAAGGCTTATTAGGTCATATATGTGTTGTAAATCAAACAAAGAGGCTGTCAGTGACTGTAAATTACATGGTCTGTGACTCTCCATAAAGCTGGACTCTTTTGAGACTCAAAGTGTGAATAAAGCTGCACTTTATATAGGCAATGTCTCAATAAAGTCCAACTTTACTGCGAGACTGACTCTAGAGCCAACCAGTCTAGATCTAGACTAAATCTAGACCTATGGCCTATTAAACTGTTTTAATGCAAGAGCAGTCCTGTCCTTAGAGGTAGATTTAGATCTAGCCAATCATAAATTAGCCTTTAAATTGGCTCGATTCGTAAATTATTCCAATTTACTGTATTTTAATTACAAACACTAGACAGTGCACACAGTGGTCTGATGAAAAACATCTTGATAGCCTAGAAATGAAATCCAGCCTAATTCTAATACTAGGGCAACCATGCCCTTGGGACATTTGACATCACCTGGATTTACCAACAAGCCCAATTGTGCATGTGGGCATGCAGACACGTGGACACGAAGCTGATTCATTTCTAATTAATCAAAAGCTTTGTGTTACACTAGCCTAAATGAACAACACCACCTGAAAGGAGAGTGTGATCTAATTTACTCTTGGTACCAATGCTTAAAGAAATAGAAACAAAAAAAGTTTTTTTTTGGGGGGGGGGAGTGTGAGGGGATGGGAGTCTCCATTACTGTCGTTCTTTCACCCACAAAAGGTAAGTTTGACAGACCCAGTGTTGGCGTTTCTCCCTTTGATCCAGGTTGTACTGATATTATTACTCTCTGTCACTGTCAAATATTCCTGCACAATATTTTCATGATATATTAGAACAACACTCCGGTTAATGAATTACAGTTTCCAGGCTGACCCAGTGATGTTTACATTTATCTGGAGGTGCCTGAGGTACCAGAACCAGCATGTTTGAACAATGCGTGAAATTTGCCCTAAATACAATGACCTAGATCTTCATGGTGGTGATGTATTTGATTTTAGACACAAAGTACCGTGTTCTAGAAGAAGAGAGGAGAGGCAGGCCATCTATAACACCTTGAACCAATGACATTCTTAATTAATATACTCGTTCTTTAACTTTTCTTCATTTTTGTCACCCTCCTTGTGTCAGTTTTCTATAAATTTAGACATCCCACTACAATCAAACTGAAATTTTCTGTGTAAAATTGATCAAACATTTCCAGTTTACAGTGAAACTGAAAGCCCTTGTACTGATCTTAGTACTTTTCATCTACACTGGCATTTGAAGTCTAAAACTGGCTCACTAGAATATTTTAGTGAATAAATGGAATTACACAAAACCTCACCATTACTTGGAATGGCTCAAGCGATCGATGATGGCACATCAGCCTCAGACAGTAATGCTATATGAACCAGAAATCATGAGCATCAGCCGACTTGAATGATTCTCTTTATATCAGAATTGTAGACAAATCTGATACTCTACATTTTTAATTTGCCAATCTTTTGAGGCATTTGATTATAGACTGTTAATCTGTGAGAAAAGAAAACTTATGCAAAATCCAGAGTTATATACAGCTGTAGCATGTTAAAATGCTTTGGGGCTGAGGCACTGAGCATACCTTTTCATCTGTTCTGCGAAAAAAATGTGGGCAAAATCTGAGACACTTCCGAGATATGTGTTAAGTTCAGGATTAAGGACAGATTTAGGAATAAAGGGAAAGCTGAAAAGGGGAACTTTAAGGGGTTGCATATGACCGGCTATTCCCCAGGCCCTCAAAGTCCTTGGTGTGCTGTGTTTAGGTTCAGTATTATCTCAGGATATAGTGTGTGCGTCCTAGACCTGTGTGTATTAGCAATCCCTTGGCAACCATTGTTTTTTAATGATCACCATCAGAGTCATCAACATCATTAGCAGCTCCCCAGCATTGTCCCACAAGTATTGTAATCTTGTGGCATGTGCACACATGTGTATGTGAATGTATATAATATATCTCTTCTCCAAGTTTGACAGAGACTTGAGATTGCAGTATGAAAAGTGTCAGAAAACATACGAGACAGTTGGGACAGTCGTGACTTTTCTCCGATCACCTGAAAATTGGGCACTGAACCAATTTTACAGCTTTCATTGTGGAGTCGCTAGATTTTAATATGAAGGCCATACTACGCCAAAAGGTGATTTTTAAATTGGTCACCATAATAATACTGCCAGTTGACTTTGATTGATAAGCCCTAGACAAGCCGATAGCAATGGAAAGTGTTTAAAGATTATTCAGCAAATGTTTGACAGTTGAAGTTTGGGGATTAAAAGACACCTGATTTTGGACATTTTGTGAGGAATAATCCTTTAGGGTCATTAATCGCAGTATTGATTCAGTTCACGATGCTGTTAAAATTAGCAAAGATAGAGCAGATTTGTTTTACCTCACTGGATTTTAGTTAATCTTTTTGGACATCCTAATAT
>JAWQUT010000149.1:513643-530849 GCA_033807755.1 Ellobium chinense | reverse complement strand
TAGGCCACGGGAGACATGGAAACGATGCACGGAAAGGGTCATGCGAGAAATGAAGCTCACTTGGAACGAGCTTGGAAAGATGGCCCAAGACAGGGAAAGATGGAATTCGCTTGTACGTGGCCTATACCCTGCTAGGGGTGAAAGGCATTGATGATGATGATAATATGGCTATATATCAATTTGTTGATTACCCGCATCATAAGTTGACTTAAGGGGATTCTGTGTATTTAACACTTATATCATGGCAGAATGTGACAGCAACTCGTAGATTTTGAGAGCAGAAAGAATTAGAGCCCCCTGCAGCTTATCAAACGCATTTGCATTTTGAAGGCAAGAAATTTAGTCAAAATACCAGAATATGTTTATTTGCATTACCTCTCAGGAAGTTGACTTCAAATCAGGACCCCAAGAAACCTGGCTTAGTTTTCTGGATGGCAATGTCTTTTTTTTTTTTCTTTTTCTTTGCCACTTATTGTTCTTAGGGATCATTCTTGCAGTACTAGAAGGACACTTGAAGTTATGTCTTCATTTCAGATCTTTTTTTTTCCTTCCTTCGTTCATATAACGCCACTTCTGACTGACGACATTGCTATACATTTTACATGGAGAGGAATCGGATCGAGTCTTTCACGTCATAGATAATTCTTATCTTTTAGCTATCATCGCACGGGATTCCAGTCCAAGGCCCGGGGTTAGATTACCTTGACCGGATGTTCTGGCCTTGTCACCTTTCGTACTACGACCAGCAATTCAAGGAGTGAATACTTCAGTGGTCTTCAGTCTCTGGCTAAGACCTCGATTGTTAGGGGGGGGGGGGGGGGACCCAAAGNGGGGGGGGGGGGGGGGGGGGAGACCCAAAGCATTGGTTTTTAGGCGGAGTTGGTTTTTACGCAAATAGCAAGAGATACAATATCTGGATATCTTTATCTGAATAGTATCAAGTTCTTTCAGATGAAGGTGATTTTTTTTTTCAGCCCCTTTTTTTTCCTTTTCAGCCTTTCTTTTTTTTTCCTTTTCAGACTTTTTTTTCCTTTTCAGCCTTTTTTTTCTTCTTTTCAGACTTTTTTTTTTTCCCCGCAAAGAATTTCCAATGTTTGCAACCGTTCCATGGTAAAAGACTTTCTCGAAAGATCAATTTTCCGTCCAGAGATGCCCATTTGCTGCAACACTGCATTTAATGAATAGTGTAAATGAAATTATAAAACGTTGCGTGAGTGAATGATAAGAACAAAAATGCATGATGCAGTGTGCTAAGAGCCCATCTCCAAACCTTTGGTGATTACTGGGTATGCATACATAGGCAATCCATGTGGCTACTACCCGTTTGTCAATCGCACACAAAGTAAACTAGACTATGCTTCGTCCCCTCCCCTTTTTGTCCTCAACCTCCTCTCATCAGTCTGTACATCGCTTCCTTTCTTGTTAGAAGATATTTTATTTATGAGTAGGAGACAGTTGACGGAAGTTTGGTTTGCACATAGGCGGACGTCTGGGTTCTTAGATGGCGTTCAGTTTTCATTTGAGATCGGGTTCATCATCATGTCAGTGATAGTAATTCTGTTACATGCCATCAATCGGTTGTTGCACGGCGGATTCTTAGGCAGCAGCAATAATTGTAGTGACATTTTCTCAAGTTCTAGGTGTGAGAATGGGATGTCAAAGTTGCAATTAGTGTGCTACTACACATACGTGAAGAAGTCGTTTGACCCGTATACAGGATGGAACTCTATTAGGCCTACAGTATCTTGGAATATGCAGCCCCCCAGCCCCCTTTTCTTCTACGCTCCTGGGTCCGTTGGTCACGGTTTTAACACCCCAAGTAATGCAGAATGGTCTGGGAGACACGTGCACTCAAGGGCAGACACATACACACGCTCAGCTTGAGAAGAAAAGATAAGAAAAGCTGAAGTGACGTGCGCTGAGGTTTTGAAGAGCAGATAAGATTCTCAACCCCATTCCCCCCCAAAGACAAGATGCAGTGACCGGCTTCCTTGTTTGAGCCGCCTTGAATTTGAAGAGATGTAGATAAAATTTTATCCGTGGCGGTTGCCGGCAAGAAAACAATGACCCTTATCGGTCATGGCCCCTTACATTCCATAACGTCTTCACCAAATCCAGTACATTTTACTCTGTGGTATTAGGCTAATAGGTCATGATCATTCCATGTATGTGTAACCTCGCAGATATGAAATCGACTGAAATTACAGTTTATTTAATTTTGTGCTCAACGAAAGATGATATATGTTGGGACTTTGGAGGGTGGGACAGAAAGAGCGTTGCCCGTACTAGAGTCTTTCTGCATGTTCGAGTTCCAGTGCTTTGGATTGGGCTCCTCGTCTCCGGTTTTTCTATGTCTGCTTATCGTCTGTCTGGCTGTATGCACGTATTATTGTCATGGCTGATGGTTGTGTGTGTATGGGGGGAGAGGAAGAGGAGCTCACAATTTGTTTTATGTTGTCTTGGCTCGTTCACAAGGACGAAGTGGGATTAGTGATCGTTTTTTTTTTTTTTGAAGGCGAGGAAAAAGGGAGAGGGGCCTAAGAGACAAAATATGTGGGCTTGTTCCAGCTTTAACATGTTTTTGTTGGACTTGTTGCTGCTTAACAGTCCGCTGTTTCATTCGTTTCCACTGATTCTGAACGCGGTGCACCCCCTCTCCCTTCATATAGACTATTCTTGGTAAGAAAAGTATAATAGTGAAGAAGGATGGTTCCACCCAGCCCTAACTCTAAGATAATGTAATTCGCGAGATGGTCGTATTGGATATGATTGAGCTCGTATTGAGCTCTTGTAAAAGGAAAACAGCAGGTTTTAAGAGGATGTTTTGCGGTGCCCTGCGGGAGTTGGGCCATACCACAGTCAGCACACCAAGATCGAGGTGAAAGTGTGATCTTTGACAAAAAACAAATTCCGAGAACAAATTTAAAAGGTTTTAACTAACAATTATAAAGTTATAATGTTCAAAAGTCTTCCACATATCTCCTTTGGCCAGCAAGGCACTGCAGTTAAATTAATATTGGCCACAGGACGATATTAGTGGGATGTATAGGGAATTGAAACTGAGTCATCCACAGACCAAGGACTCGTCTCGGGCCACAAAGCATCATAGAATTGTGGAATCAGTTTGCATGATCGCAAGAGCTAGATCAGCTGATCATGAAATTTCCTGAACTAGGGACTCTGTGAAAGCCCAGACTTTAAGAATTTCTTCTGTAGTCAGCAAGTTTCAGGAATCAGATTTCTGGAATTAAAAAAAAAATAAATTATGATAGGATATTATGTCTTTGGGCATAGCAAACTCAAGTTTCAGTAGAGGTCTAAGTGTCACTAAAATAGAATGATAAAGATGTTTCATGTTTCTTGAGCCAGCATCACTACATTCAGGACTTTTTTTGTTTTGGTCCTCCCCACTGTAGCTTGCAGTTGTTCAAACTGGGTCTTCCCAATTCCAATTACACCAGCGAGTGTAAAAAATTCAACGTCGATTACTGCTATTTGTAAAGACAGATCTAGTCCAGTCCGGCTTTCCTCTTATGCAGAATATTAGAAAACAAAAACGGGGATAAAATACTCTATCATAAAACTGGATGCGTTTTGCCACCTTTGATCATCAAAAAGTTACAGACAAACAAAAGACCATAAAGTGTGTAATTCTTGCATAGAAGTACCTCTTAGACTGGATTATAGACAAGTGCTGAAAACTTTTATTTTGCACTTTGATTAATGGCACTGCCAGAAAACTGCTTATTACCGGTAAAGACGGAATGTATCAAGTCTGTACTCAAGAGTTGCTACGTGCAGAAATGGCGTAAGGTGCATAGTCCTTGTTCTTGATGCCTGGGGATGAACAGCAGGACATTAAGCTGCACGGTATCATGCTGACTGTGAAAAATGACATATTACCGGAGTGTTCCATGGCTTACCTTACTATCATCGTTCGATTCATTTTAAAATTAAGTGTGGGGGGAAGGAGGAGGGAGTGTTTGGTAGTATTGTTACTGTGATGCATGTATGAAATTAGTAGTCATAGTGTTTTAAGTGTTCATAACTGTACCGTCGTATATTGTAATTTTGCCCATGTACCACAGTTATGGTCTATTAAACAAAGCTGTTCATGTTTTACTCATGGATAACTGAAGAAGAATAAATTAGAAACTGCGACAACTGTTCAAAAATATTTTTATCTAGTTTCATAAACCAGTTTCACTACCCGATGATGATAAACGTATCAGGATGATCTCTCACTTTTTCCGCCCGCAACGTATTGTCACGACGTCATTGGCACTGGGCCTAAATCAAAATGTNCGTGTCTCGAAAAAAAAAAAAAAAAAGGAGCTGGGAAATAGAGTCCAGAATGTTAGAATTTATGATTCTATGGAGTTTCTAGGTCCCATAGAGCGTGGATCAGGCGCCATAGGTATGATCTGTACCGTTGTTGCGCGGTTTTGAGTAGTATTATGCTTCTCTGTGTCAACACGGTTTTCTTTGTTTCATCTGCTGTATGACGATGGTCTGTCATTCTTGAGGACTCTTGAAAGGGAAGAAAGAGGAGATGGGTGGGTTTGGTGCCAGTTATGTGCAATTTGTTTACTCGTATTCGCTCAAGTATGCTTTTATCACATAATTTTTCAAAGATTGACCTTGGTGATGTGGTTACGTACGTGAATTTAGTATACGGATAGTGTTTTCACCAGACCGCATTATCGCGCGATTTACCCCTTAAAATTTCAAAATGCCCTCATAAATTTCACTGAACGCGCATCGATTCCCGGACCTATTTTCTGCACAGAAACTGAAGAGAACTGGAGGAAACAGTAGGCAGGGAAAAATGAAAAAAATTAAAAATGGGCATGAACACACGTTGAGGCTACGCTCGCATAGCTTACATTTTTCATGATTAAAGATACATAACATACCTTTCCTAAAATGTAAAATTGTTCGCGTATTTGCTAATTCCCTATATTCTTCCATATTGTAATTTGACATATAATAGTTGAAGTACTTGTGTCATCTAAGAAATTGATACTGTTTCAGAAAATGAGTTAGGTTGTACCCTAGTCTGCACTTTTATTTTTCATGAGCAGTCTGCACCTGTGGCTGTTTCTCTTTCTGTTCATTCGTCCTGTATAATACCAAGCACAGAGACTGATGTTCGTCGTTACCCTAGATATAGACAGGAATAGATGTATCTCTGCACGCCAGCCCCTGAATAGCCGAGATTTGTTTTGGTACGGCAGACATGAGTTTACGGTGCCGAAAATAGATTGTGTGTATTTTTTTTTTACTAAATATCGAACACAGAATCATTCGTCATCATATCCTTGTAATCATCCACCTGGTCTTTTAGATACAGTATTATGTTGTCATCGTTGTCTACGTGGAAAAGTTCCAATGTAAATGTCACCTCAGGTTAACACAGAATGCTTGAGAGATGAGGGAAGTGGTAGGAAACGCCGATCGGTACCAAAGTGCAGAACGAAGGTTAGAAGGGAAAATAAAATCCACCCTTATTAAGAAAGGGGTTGGGGGAAGAAGGAGAGGGCGTGGGGCGAGGGCTTATTTACAAACTTAACTGTATCAGAGGGCAAGAGGCAAGGACCCATTAATTGGTGACATACGCGGATCTGCCCATCCTACGAAGAGGTGAAGAGGGACAAGTCCATCAAAGGAACGGAAGACATATAGAGTGTATTAGGAGATTTTTGGACACTTAAAGCTAAAGGAGCCGAAACCCGTTCTCGTTCCAAAAACCTACGAGTTGGGTAGTATTAAAGAAACCATTAACAAAATGATTTGAACTGACAGAGAGGCTCATTAATCATGAACTGCCCTTTAATTAGAGTTGCGGGAGAGTCAGAATACATAAGATCAGGGAGCCTTTTAAAACACGACAACATTATTTACAGTTTGAATTAACTCTTTGTGGGTCATTTTCTTCTCCCGTCCTCCATCTCTTCCTCCTTCTCGCACTCTCCTGTTTACTGACACATTATCCCTTTTTGGCCTCATCGGCCTGTGTTACGTTTTACGACATGGTAGGCCAGGGTGGTGCGCGAAGAATTTTCAGTGTCCTGCTAAGCTGATCAGTGATGAAAAAGTTTATTTAATGCACAGTGAAATGAAGTCAAATGGGACAGTAGCAGTAGATCTGAGATCCTTTAACAGAGCGAATGAAATACAGAATAAATAAACGTTGATTTAATTTTTTTTTCACATGTTTGAAGTTACAGCTATCCTAGATCAAATTTCATGGCATAATCTTTCTTCTTTAGACTAACTGAAAAATAATTAAAGTGTCAGCTGGCTATGGTTTCTATTAAGCACAAGTAGTCAGTTTTGTAGAAAAAGGATCTTGGCTGCATTTTTGTCTTTCCGTCTGAGAAGTCCTGCACTCCACGGTGCCATTCGCTACGGCCGCTTTATCCTCTTGAGTGATGGATTGGACTTTTAAAAAAAAAAATCCTGTCTAATCCACTGCTCTTCGTTACATTTGACGTCATCGACATCCTCAACATCTGAATTGCCGCCATCCATCATTATCATCACAGACTCAGACTGAACTCCAGTTAAAACTATGGTCCACAATTTGATGATGACGCACTCGCCGACCTGCGGATCTCTGTTGTTTGCCGAAGTTGTTGAACACGGTTACGTGGTAATGTACCCAAGTTTTCAGCATACACATCCGTGCCATATGATCACCTTGCCGCTTGTTGAACCATGGATGTCGAGATGACCCCGTCCTGACACTTATGTAACGTGTGACCAGACTGGGAAGCATTTTTTTTGGGGGGGGGGGGGGGNGGGGGGGGGGGGTGGAGGGAGGGGGCTTTTGTTTGACCGGTTATGTGATCACTCAGTTGTGTAGTTAACGAACACGTTCATTTGCCCCATCCTTCTAAACTGAAACAGGTCGATGGATATAAAAGGCTACTGTTATGAAGAACTTAATTCTTTGTTTTGCCTTCGGTATCAAAATTATACTGTTTATCTGTGAAGTCAGCGTATGCGTTTGTTGGTTGAGAAAGTTGGACTGCGTACAATAAACTGTTAATAAATTCCTGTGCGGTTAAAGTTTAAATAATTTCACCCCTTCATTAAAATCCCCTCCCTCTCTGGGCCTATTTATGGGCCAGGAGCCATCTTTCAGTGAAAGGTCGAATCAGCCAACATGATGACCTACCCCCGAACTGACTGTCTTTCTCTTTCATTCTGTCCATTTTTTTTTTTTGTGTATGATCACGAAATTCTGTGGCCCTATTTTGATCGTGAGGTTTGGGTTACAGCCCCTCGATCACGATCCTAATATATTTTTTAAACCGAGACAGAGAGAGTGAGAAGGAGGTAGAGAGAGAGAGAGAGAGAGAGAGAGAGAGAGAGAGGGAGAGAGAGAGAGAAAGAGAGAGAGAGAGAGATCGATAGGTCCCATTGCTCCGAAGGTTTACCTGGCATACCAGTTATCGAGAGGGGAAGGGAGGTAAGAAAGAGACTGTTATGACACTTTCTCTGGGTACCGTCCCTTAGCGCGTTTTTGGTTTTTGGCACCTATTAGAGAGGCAAATCACTCATTGTTTACAACCCAATTAATCCGCTAATATATAAAATGCCCCTTTTGGGGGGGGATGGGGCTGCCAGCCAGTGTCAGCGTGTAAAAATATGTAAAATGACCTGTGATCTAAATAAAGCAGACAGTTTTAAAGTTTCAGGTACAATTTGAGCCTTCTAGNTTTAAATAATTTCACCCCTTCATTAAAATCCCCTCCCTCTCTGGGCCTATTTATGGGCCAGGAGCCATCTTTCAGTGAAAGGTCGAATCAGCCAACATGATGACCTACCCCCGAACTGACTGTCTTTCTCTTTCATTCTGTCCATTTTTTTTTTTTGTGTATGATCACGAAATTCTGTGGCCCTATTTTGATCGTGAGGTTTGGGTTACAGCCCCTCGATCACGATCCTAATATATTTTTTTAAACCGAGACAGAGAGAGTGAGAAGGAGGTAGAGAGAGAGAGAGAGAGAGAGAGGGAGAGAGAGAGAGAGAGAGGGAGGGAGAGAGAGAGAGAGGGAGAGAGAGAGAGAAAGAGAGAGAGAGAGAGATCGATAGGTCCCATTGCTACGAAGGTTTACCTGGCATATCAGTTATCGAGAGGGGAAGGGAGGTAAGAAAGAGACTGTTATGACACTTTCTCTGGGTACCGTCCCTTAGCGCGTTTTTGGTTTTTGGCACCTATTAGAGAGGCAAATCACTCATTCTTTACAACCCAATTAATCCGCTAATATATAAAATGCCCCTTTTGGGGGGGGATGGGGCTGCCAGCCAGTGTCAGCGTGTAAAAATATGTAAAATGACCTGTGATCTAAATAAAGCAGACAGTTTTAAAGTTTCAGGTACAATTTGAGCCTTCTAGATAAAAAAAAAAATAAAGTGTGTAGGCCGATGTATTCGCACTCGGTCAGAACCAGCCAAATGAAAAATTGGGGACCAAATCGGAACTCGAGGTGACCTTTTTCGAAAGAGATTTGTGAAAAAATTTGGGCGTTGGCCCCCCCCCCCCCCCCCNGGCCCCCCCCCCCCCTTTTTTTTTTCTTCACGTTAAAAGATCGGGCAAAAGAAGTACTTTAACCTTTAACCTCCATGTAAGAAATTTCCCGAAATCATTGTAGTATTTGTAGAATAACACAAACTGTTAATAGGGCCAAAAGAAGAAAAAAACAGTAGATGCAAAGACTTTCTCTGGCACGGATCTTGGTACCTATTGCGGGGCAAATCACTCATTGTGTACAACCCAATTAAACCGTTAATTTATAAAATCCCCCTTTCTTGAAGTCTTGCCAGCTAGTGTCAGGGTGTAGAAATATGTAGAATGACCTGTGATCTATATAAGGCGATCAATTTTGAAGTTTCACTACAATTTGAGCCTTCTAGATAAGAAAAAGAGTGTGTAGGCCTAGACTATGTATTAGCACGCGTTGAAAACCAGCCTAATGAAAAATTGGGAACCAAATCAGAGGTTGAGGTGATCTGTTTTGAAAGAGATTTGTGGAACATTTTGGGCGTTGACACCCCTTTTTCTTCCCGTTGAAAGATTGGGGAAAAGAAGTATTTTAACCTCCATAGAAAAAATCTCCCGAAATCACGGGTTTTTTTGTAAATTAACACAAAATGTTATTGTTTATAGGGCCAAAATAAGAAAAAAAACGATAGGCTCCAAAGACCTCACACTCTTTTAATATTCCCCGGCCTTACTTCAGTCAGTCTGTCCTATTTTACACAGTTAACAGCCTTTTCGTATTGCATCTCATGTAAGAATTTTGAAACAGAATGCATTGGGAAGGGGCAGCGGTTATGAATTATGGCTGCAGTTATATACTCTCATAGACATTATACTGAAGGAGGTAATTTATTCCTAACATTCTCGAAAATAACACTATGTATTATCATCTCTTAAGAACAGCAGCAGCAGCAGCAACAGCAACGACAGCAGCAGCAACAACAACAACAACAAAAACAAGAAGTACAACAACACAACAACAAAAATGACGACAAAAATAACAGTAACGACGACAGCAAATTTAATACTACATCGACATAGTAAGAACAACAGCAGCGGGATATATTTTTCACAACTAAGAGAAATTCGTTTTCAGATTTGTTACACTTTTACTGTTTATAATGTTAACCCCCTGGTTATTGAAATCGAACCCGGTACTTGAAGGAAATGGAGCGTAACAAATACACTTCAGAAACGAAGTCGCCTAGTTTTGAGGCTGGGATAACAAAATATGTGCACTTTGTGCTAAACTTCAGACTAGAGAATCACTACGGGCTGGTGAGCTGTCATGATGTTGGCATGACCTTACATATAGTTTCATGGGCGTGGGTATGCTTGTAGTCAGATCCGCTTGATGGCAACAACTGAGTGTCAGGGAGGCTGTACATAGATAAATTATCATATTACGGGGTCAAGCCATGTGGTCTGTGTTTTATCGAGTGAAATTTAGTCTTATAATTAGACACTGAAATATTAAAAGATTTGATCGTTCTCAATCGGTGCGCCATCATTGAGCGATAATCTCAGCAGAAGAGAACTCAGTAGCGTCTGCCTTTTGATTTATCAGTCAGTAGTTGTCATAACATATTAGACATTTAAAGTTACAGATGAATGGTAGAACTTGCGTTCAACCTAGATCATTATTGTGGACAAGAAAGTTTCTTCACCCGGTGGTGGTGTTAAGCTGCTAGATCTATCTTGAAACAAAGCGTGGTGAGGGTGGTTTTACCACATCCTCAGACATTTAGTGACGCGAGAGAGGGATTATACGAGTATGATCATAACATAATCGAATCATTGTGGTACCAGAATAAATAGCACTTCTAAGAAACTGTCTCTGCATGTCTCCAGAGGATGAAATTTTGTCTTATGTCCTATGATGCGAAAGCCACATTTTGAACCATGTAGAGATTTAATCAAATCATGGAAGATGAAATTTGCCTGGGACACGTACGTTAGCTCTCGTCAATTTTAACAAGTCCTGTTAATTAATATATCTTGAATTATTTAGCTTACGACTTCGCATTATGTAGTTTTAATTTGAGGTCCAACCACTTCAATGTCTCGCTTAGCCAGACTAGACCCACGGGTTAGGAGAAGATTTTAGGAGAAAGGGGATTCAGCTCCGTTAGATCTAAAATATGATGGGAAATCTGTGTCTGTAGCAGGAGTATGGATTTTGTAAAGAAGGAAATGCAGAGACAGTACGTAGGGCTTTATCGTTTTGGACAGGTCAAACAATGAATGAGGGTTTTTGTTCCAGATGTTGTCTAGTTCTTTCATTAGGACTCAAGCTTGTGGCGCAGGATTGCATACGAAACTCTACAAACTGAATGGTCAGAGAAAGTTTGTGTCTACATGAGAAAAATCGTAAATTACGAGTCTGTAGCGTCATGGCTCTACTGTCATCTGTTCAGTGCCCTGACTGCCCTCTCACAAAAGAAAAGAAAAAAGGAGCGGGGAGGGGGGGTGGACAGATAACTGCGAATAATCTGGTCACTGAAGAATCACGTCATACATATACTGTATAAGTCATCGAGAGTCGCCCATTTCCAGTTACTTGTAGATCGTGCACGCGATTGCGTTAACACTGATAAGATCGAGTAACGGCAGAGGTATCTGCTATATTAAAAGAGGAACATTGAAATCTGATTACAAGCTACCACACCACGCTATCGCGGAGCAGGCCAAGGGCCGTAACCATGATACTCCGCGGGCAAGAGGAAGTCACCCTCACCTCCCGCGCTATATAAAGGGGATGTCAGTCGGGCATAAGGCGTAGTGAATGGCTTTTCCACCGCACAAACTTTTTCGTTCAGTCTTTGCTACGGACTGCTTTCTCTGGATGAAAGAATTTAAGAACATATATTATTTGACTACCAATATTTGGCTAAAAAGACAACATTCTGAAGGTTCAGTGTGTGAGCTGCCACTCATGTGTGCAAGTGCGGGACATATCTGTTATTCTTCAGCATATATCTGATAGGTGAGTGCAGCGTGTTGTGCTCTCACATTAATTATTGACTGATATCAGTAGCTAGAAAGATCGAAATGACTTTGTTTCTTTGATTATTTGTTTGTTTGTTAATGTTTGTTTCTTTCTTTCTTTCTCAAAATGCTTCACATTTAGCATCCTTTGTGTATTTCCGTGTTCTTGATGACATTTTCATATTCCTGTAAGTGTCTTTGCAAATTACTTGCTGCCTGGCTGCTTCATACTGATCGTTATTGTCTTCCAAGTATAAATTAATAATGACAACAGCAGTTCTGTAATTTAATTAATGTCATGTTATCTCGATTTTTTAAATTTCACGTGCTTAGCATGGCTACAAAAAAAAAAATCAAAAAAAAAAAAATCACATAATTTATAATCTTTTATCATTTTCAATCATAAATCAAACGGCAGTTTTACTGTTATTGGGATTATGACTGCGCATGCTAGCTTGAGTGGGGAAAGCATATCAGATGCTCGAGCTGGATTTCATGAGAACTGAAAGAAAAAAACGAAATGGGGGAAAAAAGGGGTGGGGGACCGCAAGCTGGCTTGCTGACAAAGTTGTTTCAGAATAGATTTTGACCTTGAGTTGCGAAACTGTTGCAGCAAACAGTTAAAAAAGAACCGATGGCCGGCAGGTGAAAATCAAATATGGGGCTACAGGGAAACGCTGAGCATGAGGGCCATTGGAGTGTCATTTTTCTGCAGTTTTTATTCACCTGAAACGAAGCATCAGTGTTTCTCACCTGAGAGACAGACTATATGTAAACTTGATTTTTTTTTTTTTTAATGACATGTTTGCCATTAGATTTATGTGCGCTTCTGTCCGGGGACGAAATACAGCAAAAAAGAAAGAGAAGGGGACCGGGTGAAGGTGACATAGACTATGGGGATGAGATTTGATCTTTTATGAATGAATAGAACTTTATTAGGCTCTTGGCCAAACACAGTACATAAATTTCACAATTTAACAATATGCACTCTGACACTCGCACACATCCCTCTCCGCCCCACATCCTTCCTGTCTTTCTATCTTCCTTCCCAAGCACAGCACAGTGCAGTGCAGTGATCATCATAAAATAATATACATCAGGACCCAAAGGCACTATATTAATATAACAATTTTCACCTTACCGATTAAACATAGTTACCTATTAAACCTCTCTCCCCTCGCCCCTTCCTACTGTTTCTGTCCCTTCCGAGACTCGTCCGCTACCTCCCTTATGCCCATTTACACTCATTCCTTCCTCCCTACATTATTTCATCCTGGTCATTTTATCTCAAGGTAGATAAAGCAATACTTCAAAGTACATTGTAATTTCATACAATAAGCAGACAAAATAATACCTCATAGTCATTTCATACCATACATTGACTTTCATAGAATAATACCTCATACTCTTTTCATACTATACGCAGATAAAATATTACCTCCCAGTCATTTCATACCAATAGCAAATAGAAGAATACCTCCTAGTCATTTTATACCATAACTAGATAAAGTAATACCTCCTAGTCCTTTCATATCATAAGCAGATAAAATAGTACTTCATTTCACACCATAAGCAGATAAAGTGGTACCTCATAGTCCTTTCATACTATTTGCAGATAACATAATACCTCAAGTCATTTCATACCATAAGCAGAACAAGACCTCATGGTCATTTCATACCATACGCAGATAAAGTAATAAATATGTATGTATAAAATACATCAGAATGATATACGTCAGATTTTGTAGCATCTGACTAAAGTTAGGAAATTAGCAGTTCACTGGCATAAGCTGATTGTTTGTGAATATCGTACTGTATCCTGGGACATATGACATTTCGGCTGTACTATTAAGATCTGCACTTTCAAATGAAACTTCCATGGACCTAGCTATTTCCTCCATCTGGCAAGTCACGGCGTCATGTTTGCGACACGTAATGTTCACGCACTATGCCTTTTAGAATCCACATTACTTTATGACGTGCACTCTTTTCCAGTGCATATGCCCCTAGGAATCCATAGATCTCTCTTGTAGTTTGAATAGTCTAGATTCGTTCATGCGCAGCGGCTTCGCTGAGTCCACGAACTAGATCTAGCACTTCAGATGTTCATTCAATAAATAGTTTGCAATTTATGGTGGATAGAAGCTTATTCATCAGAACCTGGGACTTTGCTCGACATTTAGCGTCAAGCCTGTGGATGTAAGTTTGCATTTTGCTTGGCTGACTCAGTTGTTAGATGATCAAGAAATTCATACCATCATCATTTTGCACGCTCTCTCTCTCTCTCTCTCTCTCTCTCTCTCTCTCTCTCTCTCTCTCTCTCTCTCTCACAGGCGTTGTCTTCGATACAGTGATAATTATGCTGAAAAAAAAAAAGAACAAACCAACCAAACCTATAGAAAAAACCTCTCCTTTCTCCCGCGTGCAGTCTCTCTCGTTTGCCCCAATAAAAGGGAAAAATATATTTGCATCTAATAGCAACGTGAGATATGCTAAAGACATGCACACTTCTTGTACAAGGGTCGTTTCATGTCGTATTTTGTTTACCTAAGGAATAACATAACGCGTTCATTTTTTTTTCTTGCGTGAGTCTTAACAACGCTATTCCATAAGCTGCCAGTATGTGCAGAAAATACAAAGTTCAATTTCAGTTAACTCGCTTAGAAAGAAAAAAAGGAAAATGGTAGTGTGGTGTTTAGTGGCTCTAGTATATCGCTGCCTTAAACCGTGTCTTCACCTAGTTCCAAACATTGCGAAATGGGTTGGTTTTTTTTTTGTTGTTGTTTTATATCTATTTTGTTTGCATTTGCGTACACATAGACATATTGAGGCGTATGTAATATGGCAGACTGTTCTTCCGACTTGCCCCATAGCCCATCCTTTTTTCACACAGACAGAAAACACTCTTTCACCAGTTAGTTGCTCAGTTCTGCTGCTGCTATATTTAACATGTCTTCAAAAATCGAAGTGACCGTTTGCTGTCTCTTAAACGCAAAGTTGTGTTAGATGTTTACTTGTAAAGTCGACAACGTTGATATTGGTTCTACTTTCAAGCCAGGCCAAATGGTGAAGAGAAAGCCCAGTGCAAACAGGTACATTCAGTTTCTCCAGACCGGCAGCGGCTGAAGAACGTGGTCGTTGCTTGTCCCTGTTTGCTGACTGTGCTTTGTCAGTCCAGTCGATGCCATGGCATTCGAATCCACTACTCAAATTTCCTTTGTCCTCTAGCAACTCATGTCCACAACCTAAATGCCGGATTTGCGGCTTTGTCCCATTTATTCTGAACCCACTCCACCCTGCTCTCCTCTCTGGTTTTTTCCTTCCTGTGCTTCCTAAGGTGTCGCGAATGGTGTCTCTCTTTTGTCTATCATTCCAGTGTGCTGTCTTTGTTTTCAATGCTCCAAATACATTTTATATATTCACGAAATTTGTCCATTTGCTTGGTCTCTTCATAGACGTCGCCCTCAGTGCTGTGCAGCACCACTGCTATGTTATGGTTGAATGAGGCTCAGAACAATCTTCGGAAAAAAAAAAGAGAAATGGACGATAGAGAACATCACTATACGTGTCTTGCTTTCATTGTTAAAACTTAAAACAAAGGTCTTTCATCTACTGTTCTCGGTTGCAAAAAGCGTCCTGCTTGTAATCACAGATTTCGATGGCAGAAAACCAAGACTTTTGGTGGAACTACTCATTCATTTCCGTTTTATAGGCCAAATCTGGTGTCCGGAAAGAGAAGTGTGAAGTGCTGTAATAGTTGTTTTTTTTTTTTTTTGATTTTATGTTTGCAACGCTAATTTCTCCAAGATCTGATGTGTGTAGACTTAAGGGAAAAGGTAAATTTATGAACGGTTGGAGAGTATAAATCGCTTCAAACGGACTTGAACCCGAGGATTACTTGTAGAGATTAGGCACAACTTCGGCTGGTGAAATTTAATCCACTTGATGTTGGCAGCCGGTACTGTGCTTAACAGATAGTATAATATGAACATATGACTTGCAGGCTGAGAGGGGTGAGTTCAGTTTTGGGAGCGGAACACAAGTTTTAGTTGTTTTACGCCCCTCTTCAAAAAAGACCTTTTAAGTTTTTAATTTTATACCAAAGCCTCTCTTTGCTAGACAGTATTATATTTTATTAACTTCGTTTCTGGCTCATCAAGCCCTGATGTCATGTCACATGGTCAAGCCAACCATCTGATTTAGTGCGGTTGATTGTTTCAGTTCCGTCACTTTATTCTGTGTTTGTTGCAAGCTCCATACATGGATGACAGGATCCGGATCGGGTAATTTTTCAGATTTTATGCTGTAGTGCCAGAATGGTCCGACCTGCATTTAAGAGTGCAAGATAAAAAAACAAGTGGGGGGGGNGGGGGGGGGGGTGGCTGGAATGCTTAACGCAGTTACCATCCTGCCGCCATAATGGTAGAACTCTTTGCAAAGGCATCTTACGTGCTTTTTGCGGTGAACATGGAGGACACAGTCTGAACTACCGGGCAGCACCGCTTTCAACCTGGCAGTGTTAGCCCAGAGGTCAGATATGTCCTCACATGGTCTAGTTTACAGGAGCAGCAGACCGTGAGACCGAGGTCAGGCGGAGCTCAGCGAACAGGGGCGAACACCGACAGCGGTCGTTGCTGATCGGTCAGGTGCCAGTTTTGTTTGTTCTTATGGCTGTTTTGGCTCATCTCCGCCGGAAGGAAGAATCAAGATGTAAGTGAAATTTTCATTTCTTATTTTGATATGCACTGGATATAAATGAGATGTATGAGAGTAAATACTCAGACGTCTTTCAAACGAGATCTTTTTTCAAGTTTACTGACTGGTTGTTCTCAGAAGAGCTGCTTGCTGTGCTAACATTCTGCCATGTCCGCTATGAGGTAACCTCGATGGAACTTGTTTGTCAGATAGACTATGGGGGGGAAATATTCGACTTCATTGCGAACATTGTCGGCCATCGTCCATCACACTTATTTATTTACTCTTTCAGGTCAGAGTAGCTAGTCCGTGTGAAATGCATTATTTGGCAAAACTTTAGTAACCGTTAATGGTCAGGAATTTTCAGTGACGTGGCTGGATATGTTGTTATTATGATGGCATTATATTTATTTTGGAGGGAGAAAAATCATAAGTGACTACAACATTTTCTGTAAATAACACTTAAGACTTTAAACCAGCAAAGTCACTGAAGTTACGAATGTTGCTATTATTCAACATTTGGCAATATTAACATGAACTTTGCAGTTCATTTTGAATACGTCGGTCATTTGTGTTATGACCCATATTTCTAGGTGCAAATAGTAGCTTACTAAGTGCATTGGTCCGAGAAAGCAATTGTGTTCCATGTTATATAATTACGGACGTTCCACCAAAAGGTAGATCGACTTCTCAAGGCTTACTGTTACCATGGTCATTCAGCCATGAAAAGCTAAAGCCTTACTGACTAAGGTCGGGTACAAGGCCAATGTATTAAACGGACTAAGCGTGATACTGGTGAGGAGTGAAACAACGCCTTCCCCTAGTGTAACAATCAGGCTAAATGTTTCAAGGTTTGCTCTCAGTCGCTTGGATGATTCTTAGCGGCCAGGCTTACATAAACTTTCCTTGGCCTGAGGGTTTAATGGACTTAGATGTCCTCTTTAATTATGACATTGTACATACAAATGTTAT
>JAWQUT010000149.1:484899-513628 GCA_033807755.1 Ellobium chinense | reverse complement strand
GGGGGGGAGGGGAGGGGGATGTTTGGCGTGGAAAGCAGCTTAATTTTTCTTTCTTGTCCCATCCGATATATCTGGTCGTCCGAAGACTCACGACTACCTTTTCTCACTTTCCTATCTTGTGTTTCTTCCCTTCGTTTCGTTTCTGAACTATCGATTTTGCACCTTGCCTTGTCCGCGCCGTCAACCCGTGATTTGTCCAAGGGCTGTCATCCTTCATCAATCGATCCCGTCCTTGGTGCACGTTCCCAAGCAGCGTCTTGGCCAAGGTAGTTTAGATGGATTGTTTACGCTGATAAGCGGACTCCAGCGTGCATAGCATCTCATCGCCATTTGAAGAAAAAGGCAAAAGGTCATTTGGTTAATATTCTTTTCAGGGGATATTTATGATCCTCGTAGGACTGGTCTGTGATGGACTTGTGATACTAAATACATTTATGATTTGTACTTACGGTCGCTCACATCTTTCATAGCTTGCCTATCAAGTTTATATTTGCACAGACGGGTCAGGAAAACCTCACATAATCTCTGGCCTACGTCAATGACTGGTAGAGCCTACAGCTGAGGCCTAGAACTGATCAAACACGGTGTGCAAGAAATTCTTGCACGCGAGTGACACAGAGTCTCGTTTAGTCCAAATTTAACCACGAAGAAAGCCTAATCTCTCCTTACAACGATCCACAATGGAGAATTCACGAAAAGCGTAATACTCTGTAAACCTTTCGTCCTTCTCAGATTGTCCTAATCGGAAATCCCTCACTCTTGCGTTAAACCTTGTAGTGTATGGTAGCTGTTTAAGGACGTTTAATATAAATTCATCATGGCCACAAAATGCATTATATGAACGACGGTGTCATAACCACTACACTCATAAAAGTCATAGTAATTGGAATGCGGAGGAGGGTGAGGTAAAATGGAAGGGGTTTTTGCCGAAAAACTAGGCCTAAAACTACTTTAAAGCCAGTGCAAACAAAGTGCATGCTCTGCAATGCGTATGTGCTGATGTGGTTTCGTGTAGTTAGAAGTAAGGGTCAGGGACAGCTTCCGAAATTCATTAGTTGTTTTTTTTAAATTTTGTGGCCATTAAGAAGGGGTGCTTATGGTTAGATTCGACGAAAAGGTTATACTGGACTTTGAAACATATCTGATGCTCTGTAAGGGGGAGGGGGGGGGGTGCGGTTGTCTTCACGTATCTAATTACAATCGGCTGCGCCAAACAGCAGTTCAGAAGTTGCGATCAAGTTACGCCTGTGTACAGAAAACATCCTGTTTACTAAAACATGTTGCGATAAAGCGAATAATGGGCTTAAATGACTACCATGCCTTTAATGCAACATGTCCCAAACCGAAAGCAGTATGCTCCCGACTCCCGACTTTATTTTAGAAAAGATTACTAAGGATAAGGGTGGCAAAACAAGATGTCGTTGGCGGTAGAAATCTCAGCGACGACTTGGCGCTGATCGCTATGGCATTCACTTCCGCAGGTGGGGCCAATGACTAATTCCGAAGCGAGGTCGGTGGTCTCTTTGTTGAGCTTTGGGGTATGCCCAGGAGTCAGATCCAAAAATACATCGCCCTCTGTCGCTTCACACGCAAACTTGGGCGAACACACTACCGGTGTGAAAGAGTGTGGCAAATTGATGGATGAGCGAACTAAAGCTGCATGCTGTCCTAGATAAACACCGTATACAGAATGCCACCATATATATTTTTTCATCCCACAGCTTTTCGTATTTTTTCCTCGACCTTAAAAATCTATTTCAAAATTTTAGACAAATGCCAAATGCAAAAAAAAAAAAAAAATGCTGATAGATACGGTTGACATTGTCCGCAGAAGTCAACGGCGTCTTCTTACGCCTAATGGGGCCATGAATCCTCGCCTCACAAGTATATGATGACAACTGGGAGCAAAAAAAAAAAAATCGAACATCAGCAGAGCTTTGGTATAGAAAGAAAAGAACAACTGACGATAGAAATTAATAGTACTGTATCAGCCCATTTTCACCTGGCCATTTTGACGTTATCTTCAAGCGTTAGCCTTCTTATGGGCCAAATGCATTCCTTTCTAGCCTAGTGCATTAGGTCAGAGGGCAGTGTGCCGAGAAGTGATAAAATATCTGGACCAAAGGCCTACAAGTGGTAAGAGAATGTGCAGTACTATTAATCGGAGACAAGTTCATTGAAGTATTCGGGTCGCCATGATGATTATGACATTAATATTATCTGAGGTCGAAAATGTAAACACTGCTGCCCAGTGACAAAAGACGATCTTACATACGTCCTCAGAACAGCAGTTTGAGTTCTACGTGCGGTTTTGCAGTTTTGTTTGGTCAGATCAAACTATGCTGCTGAAAAGTCCACATATCCTTATGCGAGACCTCTTCATGCCATGAGGTTGTTTTTTTTTTTTTTCGTCTTGGTTACACTATATTTTTGTTCGCGCTTAAGATGTAGGTATGATCCGAAATGCATACTTTTGAAAACAGCAGACTGTCTTCAAATCCCACAACACATGTTTCTATAAGAAATATTACTTTCACTAAATTCATAACCATCAAATTTAAATTCACACCATATTTATAGCACGTCAGGTGGCAGACTGAAAAGAAATAAGTATGTACTGAATCTACATCATGATGCCATTACATCCGAGTATACTATAGGATTGAAGTATGCAAACTTGACCGATAAGAGCCAGATACTGATACAGCGTTGTAGCCTCAGACTTTGTTCTTTCTCGTCATAGATAATTATGACAGATGAGAGCGGAAAATAATTCAAAACAAGCTATCCGGGCCATAGTTTGTTTATGATTGTGCACTGTGCCATGTATGTGTAGATCAGTTTTAAAAGCACAAACACTGCTGGCTAGGGTTTTTTTTTTTAATTAAAATATTAATCTGATGATGTGAAACGTAGCGTTCAAACAATTTACAGCTCGAGAAGTGCGTTCGGGCACAAAACAGTTTATTCGTCAGGCCCCACTTCTCCAGGAAGACTGTAAAAAGAAATGGGAACTGGTAAGAGTGTGTGAATAAGGTGCTCCGCTCCCACTTCAGAAGTCTTAGCTTATTTAAAAAGTATGTCACACATGGCTGCCCTTTTTTGGGGAAGGGGTGGAGGCAGGGCAGTCAACAAAAGCTACCGAGGTCCGCTATGAACGCAGTCTGAATGGACTACAATCTGTTATAGTCCGATGGTAATCTAGCACAAACTATTTTGTACCAAAACTCTATATATCCATCACGGCAGTGTGTGTTGGATATGAATTACACCGAGTCATCGTATTTGAAATGACACAAAACATTTCGATTCACATGTTGAAATAAGACTGAGAAAAGAAACAGGAGCGGGGGGAGGAGAGGAAAGGAGATTGAGGTCAGTGCATGTGGATAAGGCAGAAATGGATAAATCAATAATCTATAGTACTGGCGTGAACAGGGGAGGAATAAGTTTGTGGATTTGTCGTGTTTTGCGCCATAACCTCTTGTGTGTTTCCACCTATTGTCGATTCCCGCTTACCACTCAATGCTCTCTTATACATAACTGGTTTTATTTAATTCTTGCGTCCTTTTTATGGCTATCACGCACGTACCTTTTATAGGTACATTTTTTATACGTATATATCTAAATATATAGACCTACTGTATATTTCGGTAAGGACGGATAAATATTTGACATCAGGATTTTGAATTATGGACGTGATCGGGGAAGAGAAAACCCGGCGTGTTGACTGACTTGAGAAAAGTAACATCTTGGGTAGTCATTTTTGTGGACAACAGTTTTTGTAGATTTTCATGATAAAATCTATGGAATATAATTATGAATATGAAGCCATGTCCTTCTACGGAATATTAGAACTCCACCTCGAAGTTTAATAATGTAACGTTCTCATAGTTGTTATCTCATCCACCTTAGCACCACTAAGATCTGAATGCCATAGTTTCTCTACATCACAGCAGCAGCAAAGCAGCGCAGCACAGCCCAGCCCAGCCCAAGAGCTCTGCCCGTGTTGATCGTTCAAGACGTAATCAATATTTGTATCAGAAGCGTCACCCTTCTTGGGCCATACTAAGTTTTAACAGTGAGAATTTTACAGTGCTATATTTAAGGCTGACCCACACACTGTGTGACGACATTCAGTATGACACTAACTCAGTAACTGTGTCGCTATCTTTATTATACCTGTTGTGTGGCCTTACAGAGTGACAATGGTGGAAGTAGTAGGTGGGAAATCCCGTTGGCACAGTGAATCATGGTTTGGGCATTCCGTCGATAATGCGCTGCAGTGTGGAATGGGTAGACTAGTTACCATTGGCCAGTGCTTTAGTTACATTTGAATTCGCAATGGTGTAGGATAGGCTGTTCGCTAGCTAGAATGGATGTTATCTTAGATCTTTGAAGCGGGATGTTTTAGTGTGTAGTCGAAGCACAGTTTCTTGTAGTTTGATTTGGTTTCTATTTTGGTTTCCATTATCTGACCTTGATATTGTAGGCGGTTCATTTTCCAGCATTTATCACGCAACACCGGGTTTTAATCTTGCATTTCGTTTTTGGATCTTTTATGTGTCCCGTCAGCGTGACGGTTTTTAGCACCCAGGTCAGCAATTGCTGAACACTTCAGAGAGGATAGCTTAGATCATTCTAAGTGACGTTCCGTATTCTACACTAATCATATTAACGACTGCATTTTGGAAGCTGATATCGGATGTGTGGAGTGGTACAGAAATATTCAGACATTTTGTTTCAGTTTTGACTGTTGTCGAGGATACATTAGAAATCCCAACCATGGCGTTGAACAGGTATGAAAATAAATTTGGTTGTTGATGTATTTGGAGTGGTAGAGGCAGAATAAGATTTAAAGGCATAATAGGCACCAAATTTACTGCCTGAACATGTATATATAAATACATTTATTGATAGTTGGGGGCGGGAGGAGGGGAAAGGGGAGCACAAAGTCGTGGCCGCTCATTAAATGAAGTGGCCGGGGTTTGAACGGCTGGAGTGTATGGGAAGGGAAATGTGTGAGTTGCTTATAACAAATCTATATGATCTCAAGGCTTGATAGGGAAGAGAATGAAGCTATATTGATTGAATTTTACAAACCTTGCAGGCTTCTGAGACTGAATCTAGCTGTTTCTAATCTTTCAGTAATATTACTCTCTCGTCCTGTCTGAACTCTTAAACTTTTGGTGCTTTGCTATCATCAACGATATCTGATTGCTGTAACATTATCAGGACGTTTGATCTTAAGGATTCTCATGTCACACAAAGTACCCTAGAACCTCTTGGTGTGACATTATCATTAATTTATGACCACTGCAATGAGTTATGGTCAGACAGTCCAGCCTTGCAACATTATGTCCATTTCTGTCTCAGTCTGGCTGTATAAACACTAGCCGTCTTATCAGAGAGCGGCCACTCCTGATTGTAGTATTCAGTCAGGGACCTGAACCTTTACAAAAGACAGCAAGTCCATATTCAGCGGAAGCACAATAGGACATTATGAAACAGAAGTAATGGGGATCAGATTGCGCGTTGATGAGGTGCTCAATTTCATAAAATTGTGTTAAAAGACAACCACCTCATTTTAGGGAATGAATATCGGATTCCCCCACCCTACCCCCGGTAAAAAAAAAAAACACCAAAAAAACCGTTTACTTAATGCACATTAACCTCAAGATAAAAAAAAATCAGCACGCAGGTATAATAAATGTTGTCAGTTTCTTTGATCTAATACTATACTTTTATCAAAGTAAATGAATTAACCATACACGTAAAAAAAAAATCATGTGTCGGAACCAATGTTGACATAACTTAGTATCTACATATATTTAAAATTTGCACAAAAAGGAGACATTTCCACTTGAGTGCTAAATGTTAGGTGTATACGATTTAAATTATGGCAGTTATTAAGCTTTTGACAGTGGGTAAATTTTGTGCAGCAAGTGTACTTTCAGTGATGAAAGTATGAATATATGAAATCCAAAGAAAATTCCATCTGTTCGGTTGATATAATTTGGCATTCCAGCAAAGTCGCCTTATGGGCGTACTGTATTTTACTTATTATGCTGTCCTGCGTTTGTCCCGACACACTGCCTGTCTGCTTTATTGATTGTCGACGAATCAGGGGCCAACCAGGGGACAATCCACAGTCTCAAGGTGACAAGACTCTACAGTCACGCCAGAAGTGGAAGGGCAAATTATTGGTGCTATGTAAACTGAAGAACATACCTCGATATGATGGGGGCGATATTTGCAGCACTTGGCTTATGTAGACATAACGTGAAAAAGCGTATTGACAGTCGTTGCATGACGCAGAGATCATCGCTGCCTAGCACTTATGAATTTGCGAAGTTGTGTTTAGTCTACGTCAATGATAACATAATCCCTGTCGACGGTGCTTCGTGGTGTCACTCTCCCTCTCTACCAATAATGCTATCGGCTCCATATGTGATTTCACTTTTTGTCAGTTTTTACCCTCTCGCTCCTTGAAACAGTCTGATCGTTCACCTGATTCCCTACTGTGTGGTCACTGCCACAAAACTGTCAGCCTTTACCTTTGTTCGAGCCAAAGTCTGCAAGACATCAGATCACTCTTCCTTCCACCGCGCTTCCAGACATTAAATTACCTTTCTCGGTATTGCAGAGCCAAGAGACATGCAAATGCTGTCAAATTAATAAGGAGCAGACTGTCTACGACATAATATATTAACTTAGTACCTGTATTTGTTGAGTGCCACGCTGTTATATTTACATTCCTGCTCCACACATTCTGTTTTTCTCTCCGTCTTTATGTGTAGGTGGATTTGTTATTCACAGATACAGCACTGATTTATTATTTAACTGCTTTTTAATCATCATGCTCGAGGCAGCATAAGGTTGCATTGTTTATCATGAGTTACTAGCCCCATGAAAATTACCCAACGCTGAATTTTATAGTCTCCCAGGCGTCCGACAAGTGCACTGTTATCAGGTCAGCGTCCAGTCATAATCCTGTTTTCTAAGTCTTGCATTTCAACATCCACTCTTCTAGCCTTATTTGTCCTTCGGTTTTTATCTAACATTGTTCAACCTCTACATGATCATGCCAGCATGGAGCAGCTGTGTACTTAGCCTCATTGTCAACATACTCTGTACGTAGGCGTTGCGTTTTCTGTTGACACCGTGTGTTTAGTGGATGATGGCGGCTCTCTACTCGACTCTTGTAGTTGTAGGGGGACACTCATCAGTGCCGAGTGCCGAGCCTTTGTTTGACGTCAGCAGATCCATCTCGTCACCCTCTTCCGTCTCCTCCTTCCTGCCTCTCCACCCTTTCTCAGTTGAAACGGACCATAGTTAATTCTAGAAAGTGTGCGAGCCACTGGACTCATTTTCAGACAAAGCATGGAGTCAGTGACTTAGTGGGCATGTCAGGAGTGTTTATCACCATACCTATAGTGTATGTAGATCATACATCGATAACTCGCCGATTCCCAGGAAATAAAGCTGTACCCAGTTATACATAGATGGCCGTCTTAATGAAACTGAATGACAGTAAGGCTGATCGTAATAATCACACATCATCAGTAACGGATAGTCGTTGTTCTGCTTGCCTTGGACAGTATCATGGTCACCCTTCTTATTCTAAACAGTAATCCCATTCAGTGGATGTTTTGAAGTTACTGAAATCAGTGTCGCGACAATCAGGACAAAATCATCTGAATTTCTTTTACCAACAATCATAGAAAAGTAATCTTTCCGGATAGCCGCGGATAATTTCCTTCAAATTTCCAACAAGAGCATATTTAAAATAATTATAAAGTTTCTCCGCTCCCTAGTGGTTTCAACATTCTCGTCTTTCAACCTTCCTAACCTGCTTTGCATAGTTGTTATGACACAGCCCTCATTATGCAGAAACAGAATTAATCAGTATCATATTAGCAATATTACTTATCATTTATGCATGGACTACCGCCGGATGACAGTGGCGCCGATTTGACGGAGCCAGACATCTTGAGAAAGGTACCGGGAAACACCAGCGAACTTCCTGCGACAACTTTTCCATAATACTGCGTCACAACGAGGACATCAAACAAGGGCATTAACTCATGTCTGTTTCTCGAGTCTCAGTACCAAGGCTTTGCAAATACTTTTAGACGATAAGAGGTACTCTTGCCCTGTAGGTTTTAAGAATTCATAGTCACAGGCCACATGGTGAAGAGTCGGGGCAGTTCTATTTTGGTCTAAATTATGGCTTTTGGAAAGCATTAAAAGAAAGGCATCATGAATATTATTACATAATATGCGCATACATATTGTTGTGTTCAGAAATTTCAGTGTCTTTAAGTTTCCTGCATTGAATTTTTAATGATCCTGATGATCATATATTATCTTAGCGCTCTAAGCTTTAATAGTGTTTGATTTCAGCGTCATTAAGAGACATTGAGGCACGTTTTTGTCATTGCAAGAATGCTGTCTTTCTTTTCGTCATTCGTCAATGCTCATATTGCACCATGTTTGGAAGAAATAGAAACAGTGTTCTTGGGATGATTGAAATGTGACCATAATATTGAAATGGTGTGGCAGGGAGTAATAGAAAGAGGAATTTAATTTTGAAGTCTGATAGTGTAAATGTAAGCTCAGTGCTGTTACTGTGTCATTAGGGCTCAGAATTTTTGGATGTGTAATTTTGTTGTCAGTTTTATACTGAAAACTCTGCTACATGGAACGCTTTAAAAAAAAAAAAGGCCTTCTGACTTTTATACCTCTGACCATTCCTTTTCTTCATGCCACTGGAAAGACACTTAATACCATCTTACAGTGAGAATTGGGTAGAAGTAAGGGCACATGAAACGAAGCCATTTTGGTTTAAACTTTTTTGAAAGGACATCTTGAAGGAATCTTGGCTCGATGTTTTATGGAGAAGTTGTTAACTATCAAGTTTCAAGGTTGCCTCCTTATTGTCTCGCTCCACGAAAGCTCTTTTGTATTTATTTCCCCAATGAATTTTAAAGGACCTTAGGCCATTGTTGGTTTTGAGTACCGTAGTAAGAGTCAAGAGACTTTTTAATGGCAGTTATACACTCAGAGTACTGACCGTATTGTGTTTTATCGTACTGGGTGCCCGGTAATGAGCACGTAGGCATCTTGATATAAAACAAGATTGTTGACGTCATTTACATTTTATAACAGCATGGCCTTGATGGAATAAATGTCTAGTACCATATTCAGCGTGATACTGTCAAAAATAAATTTCATGGGCTCAAATAAAAAAATGCAGATTACACGCTTACCCCATTGTCATGACCTCGGTGTTAAATGCAACGTCATGTGCAAGCGAATGGCCGTAATAGTTTTTCGACTCCTCGAGTGCATAAGTATAAACGTCACTTTTGCAATTTAAATGAATTCAAATGAGAAAATTTTAACAATTTTATCGATGAACTCTTAGCTCGTCGCCATAAGAAGAAAGACAAAAGTCTGGAACATATCGTCACCCTCTCCTAACACTGTCGTAACTGATTTTTTTGGTAGATTTGCATTTACGACAGTATTAGGGGACGGTGACGATATATTAGCCAAGATTTTATGCACGTTCTATTTTGGCGCATGTAAATGTTGGTATAAAAGTTATTTATACTCCATGGGCTTGTCTCAGGATGTTACTTCTTGTGAATAAGAGCACACTTATCAATTCCAGAGACTTTTTCTCACATGTTATAATGGCTTTGGAGAGTCATATGCTTCCCATGAAAATGTTAAAAATATCCAGCATGACTTACTGCATGCATAAAGACACTTTTCACGATGTCAGTGAGAGCACTTGGGACTAGTTATTTCTGGGGCAGAATTCTGGTTGGACCCTTGTCCTCTCAGACCTTCACCCCCACGTCCTTCCCTTTCTTGTCGTACTTTCGTTTCATTGCGTGATATCCTAGTGATTCCCGTCACAGCGATTGTCGTCAGAAGTACACGGTTCCCATAGCTGATTCGTGTTGCTGATATATGAGTTCGTCCTGATTGTATGTTGCAGCCTGTAGATGGCGTGGGTTTCTTTTAAAACACATGCTTGGCCTGTTTAAGGTGATCTTAGCGCCTTGTTGTTCCGGGTTATTTTTTAAAATGCCTACACACAGACACATGACAGATTTTAGCAAACGCTGAATGTGGGCCCATGATTTGCCAAGCCTTTTCCTCATCATTTTTTAAGTTCTTGATGTGGGCGGATGCTTTCATTTTCACGCTCTGTCTTCTTTCTCCTTCTCTCAGTGTGGAATTTGGCTGGTGTCTATGCAAATTAGAGGTAAATCCTGGTGTGCAAACATTCAGCGAAAGCCTTAAAGCAGTCGAGAGTCAATGTTGGCCTTACCACCTGACTGTCACGAATTGTATTTTAGTTCCTTTTTGGGACAGTTACATAGTATGTGTTCATTATGAATTCACTAACTTGAGTTTCATGATTTGGGGGTTTATTAGTTGTTTCAGTTCATGAGTAAAGTTTGAAGTAAAAAATATGGGACCCAGTGTTCTACAACGAGTATGTGTAGATTTTCCGAGTACACGAGGTCCTACCTACAGTATAGAATCGACTTTTAAGTTAGATCTGACGACCTCCTCACTGTAGTGGTCACCATAGACCGGCCTCATCAGTAGCAAATACATACACATTTGGTTGCATTGGATTGGACAGGGAACGCAGGATTAATCCGAAGATGAATTGTGAATAGCTACGGTATTGAGGACTGGTAAGGTCGTGTAGATAGGGTGTTTGTCAGTCAGTCATTAATGTATTGGTCATGGTGACGCCTCTGTCAACAGATAGCTTGTCAGAAATTATTGGATCAGCTTAAATCAGCTTTCGTCGTGAATAGGATGGACTGGGTGGTGGTTCTGTACCTACTTGTCATAACATAGTACGATGTTGGGAATGGGAATGCCCTAATCGTCTTTAAGAGCTCTTGTTTGCACAACCTCCACCCACAATAAGGGCACGAAAGGATAATGTTCTCTTTAACCCCTCCCTTTTTTAATGAAAAAAAATGCGTTTTTCTGTCACAGTATTTTGTAAGCCGGTTCAGGAAAAAGCTGAATACTCAAGACAAATAGGCATTGTAGTTGTACGCTTAAAAGTGGAATCGGATATGGGTAACTTGTACTAAACTATTCGCCTAGCCACCCACCAACCCATTCTTAAATGACTCCGAGGGAAAACACCATGCTTTGTGCGGCATTAACTTTATGCAAAGCTTAATGCTAAAATCGGAATGATGTAATATCAGAACTTATCCCTTTTGCCGTTCGACTGTGAGAAAATTGACACCATGTTGAGATAATTTAAAGACATGTTGCAACACAATGTCATTTAAGTTTGAGCTCACTGTTTTGCTCAAGGATAAAACAAATGGGTGTGGACATCAGAAATATCATCATGTCGCAGTGTCGAAAATCCAGTGTTAGCTTGCTCTAAGATATTATAACACCTGTCGTTAACCTTGGCGTGCACCGCCCCTCCCACCCCTAACCTCCCTTCCATGCTTCATTTTATTCCTTTCTGAGTCGTGGGCGTAGGATAGACGCGAAACTATTTGTTTAGTCCTCGTGCTGAGTTCGTGTCGTAAGACTTTAGAATGATGGCCTTGTTTGAAGTTTTACTGAATAAGGAGGGTCAACTCAGTTCTGGTTCTTCAATCTACAGTGTAAATTAACAGGTGTTGATAATTGTCATAGTCATGTGACATATTATGCACTCGAAAGAACAGAACAGTTTACACCATTCAGCCTCTCTGAAAAGGATAGAAAAAAAAATTAACTGTTTTGCACCAAGCATATTCTCAAATGCGAAAGCCGGAAGAGGTGTTTACTCAGTTCCATTTGTATCGGGAAGTTTTTTTGCGTTTCATCTGACGCACATTAAAAGGTCAGTTTGGTTAACACTTATGATCGGTTGTACAGAATTATTGGGGAAAACCATTTTCTAAATTTAACGGGTTCTCTGAACTTGCATAATGTTCTCAAAAGAATAAGGCCACAGTAATGGTCTAAGAAAAGAGTTGTTCCAATAAACAAATTTTAATAGGCAGTGAGTTTAGATGGAATGCATTTACGTCATTGGTCGTGTTGCAACATTTTGAATAATTTAGGCGTTCAAATCTACACTGAGAATAGGCACTCGACAATTCAGTCAGTGAGACCCAGAAAACGGGTTATTGGGTTTTGTCGTAGAAGAACCTCTGCTCACAACATGTATCTGGAACACAGCTCTAATTTGAGGGTGCCAGCTTTTGTTAATTTTAGACATCACTTGCAAATGGTAAACAGAGTTCCGTAACGAACTGAAGACATATTATCTTACCCCCTCCTCTTCCCTACCGCAGCCCCTCTCGCTCCCCCCCTCCACCATTACCACACCCTTTGCATGTGCCAAGGCCGACAGTTTTTGCTAGTTTAAACGTGACTGCGTAAAGAGTTTAGCGTGAGAGTAGTGAGACGTTACCCGCCCCCAACGCTATGCCCGGAGGCGTAGTTGAGTTTCGACATAGCATTTGGTGGGCATGTTTACCTGATAAGAATTTTTGGAATAAGAACCAGAATGTATTGGGGCCATAGACTGAGGTTCATGCGTCAGATGTTGATTGGTCTCAGTGTGCCTCGAGGTTATATGCTTTCCTCACCCGAGGTACTTGAATATGGATTCGTCTTGATCTTCGTGAGGCAGGGTGATTCCTTAAGAATCAACCCAAGCCTACCCAGCAGATATTGACGTCAGGCACACGTGAGATGTTTAAAGTACGCCTGCAGAACACCGCAGACACAAGACACTGAGTCGACGTGGTACAGTCAATACACACAAGACTCAGAATGTCTGAGGTTTTCGCGTCGACTTAGTGATTTGCAGAGAATTTACAAAATCTGACTTTCGTAAGAGTAAATCCATAAGTTCTTGGTGAGAATAATGTACTGAAGAATTTGGTACATTCATAACCAGTATAGGTCAGTATGTAATCGGATATAACAACATCAACAACAACAACAACAAAAATAATCAGTTAAAGTGATCAAGTTTGTACTGAGTTTGTTCCTTCATATTCCAGTTTTGTTTTACAGGATGGTACCAACTCATTTTGGTAAGGGTGAATTAGTGGAGAAGAGTTTCGTAAGTTGTTTGTTGAATAACTGTCGCACACACTTAACTGCATCTGGGCATCTGCATCTGCTAACATCTCAACAGTTGAAGTGGATGTCCAAAATTACGGTCACGCTGTTATCCTTGAACCAGTGTTTTGTGTCTTGGCAACATTGAATGTTCCTCTGTTGTATTTGAAACAAAATGCAAACCTTTTTCCATATTTGAAGTACGTAAGAAATTAATATTTCTATGTCAGAACATTGTTGTATTTCAAAATAGCTAACATATTTTCCGAAAAGAGACCAGCATAACAGACTATCTTTGTAAGGAAAAAAAATGTTCCAGACATGTCATAAAAGAGATCGAAATAAGGGTCAAGAGATTTAATGAAATTTAAGGGCAAGAACTGCTGTCTTTCAGATTAAAATGGATGACCCAGCTCTGCGTTTTCGAAATTTTTCTCTATTTTTATGTTTTGACTGTAAGAACAGACCGGCCGACGTCTCGCTTCTTGTTTTAGGGGTACATGTCAGGTTTCTCAGGGTCTTATTTGCGTAAATGACAGGTGCGTCTCTGTGGTCTATTGTTCCTTGCACTGCACCTTGCCTCGTTCCCATCTCCATGTTTGTATAGGGAATTGTATGATGACGTGGGAGATATCGAGTGCATAATTAGATGCATTGTTTGCGAGACGAGAGAGAAGGCAGCGGTTTATATGTGCATACATATATGTTTTTATTTGCATTTAGCTTTCGACTTTCGTTGGATTTTGGTGAATGAATGCGCAAGATTGCCCTGCTTTTGTTTGTGGTGATGGCTTGAGAGATTGGTAAAACTTGCTCAGACGGATTCAGAATCAGCTGAGTTAAAAGAACCCAGTGAGATTGCTCAGCAACTTGACTTTTTGCAAATGATGTATAAAGTGTCCAATTAATGTTCTGCATAGGGACTTAGAGCTGCAGTAAAGTGACATATTTTCAAGTCATTAGCTATGTGAAATGTTTCCTAGTTTATGAATGTACTAATATTCCTCTTTTTTAAAATTTTTTCTTTGAGTATCTTTGTCTTTATGCCATTGTGCCTTCCGTATTATACAGTCATTTTACACCGTGTTCAGCACAGACACAAACTGACCTTAGGCCTATCAAGCCGTAAGTGGTCGCCGTAGAGCAAGAGTGGACCATCCCACATTTTTGAAATTTTGGCACTAAAGGGTTCAGTAAATAGATATTGACTCAGTTTTATTATAAATATCGGCTAAATTGCTATTTTTGACCTGTGGGGACTTCTAGCACCAACTTTTCTCTTTTACAACTTTACAACTTAATGGCAGCATAAAGTGATAATTGGGATAGCCCATATTTACTTCATTCAGTCTTTGTTACATTTCACAATGAGAAAGAGTCAAAAAGTGGACCATTCCATTAAATTTTGTTTATTTTTTAGTCTCTGTGAAATATTAACCTGATATTAATTTATATTTCTTGTAATTATATGGAATGCAATAGCAACCGTAGTGTAAATTTTTAAAATGCTATCTAATATAGCAGCTGAGAAAATAAATGTTAAAATTTTGGAAAACTGCATTCCTCAATTTCTCAAAACACAGCTAATTTTGGATAGTCCACTCTTGATCTACAGCGACCAATTATATTTAAAATGTATGAAAATCACTAATCTCTGACCTCAGTTCTAAAGCCTTCATTTCTTTTCTCTCTTTTAGGCAGACGTCTCGTCGCTCAAGGCGTCATGATGACTTTGGAAAGGTCTATATCCAGTTCGGTCGATAATAATGGTAACACAACCACCTTTCCGTCTGACAGGCAATACCATACACTGCCGATCAAACGCAATTTCTCAGAGTCTTCGAGCCCTACAAAAAACATCTCAAACGGTGTAAATCATCTCAACGGTGTTAACCATCCTCGGATTTTGGACAGGAGTGTATCTAATCGGACTTATACTTCAGAGTCTTCCATCACTGGGTTTTCCAACACTGCTTGGGCTTCCACGAGCTCTATCGAACACAACAACAAGGGCAGAAAATCCAGATTCATATCCAGAAATTATAATTTAGGGGATGTGAGATCACTACACCGCCACTGGGAAAACCCCCACGCCCACAGACACGAGCGAATCACCAACGGTTCTCCAGGAAAAGAGCTTGTAGATTCGCACGGAAAGAGAAGAAACAGTCACTTAAGCACTTCATCGCCAGCCTCAGCAACAAATACTTTTGAACGTTCATCGAAAGAAAAAACTCCAGAAAAGGCAACAACGCCTCAAAATAACACATGTTCCAGAGAAGTATTATTAGAATTCCCATCCTCAATGCCCAGATCAGCTGGTCGTTCTTCCCATTCGTCCGCGGCCAAACGGTCAGAGAAGAGCAAAGAGCTCAGATCTGATCGTAGTGATCATACCCGAGGTCTCAAGCCTGCCCGGTCTATGCCGGGCTTGGCGGAGACGTCCCCCAAAGACAGTAGACCGCATTCTGCTGACGCCAGACCGCGGGAGAGGAAATCTTGTGCCTTATTTTTTCTCTTCCGACGCAAGAAGAAGACAAGGGAAGACAGATCTCCATCTCCCGAGAGATCACATCATCATTATAATAATACTCGAGGACGTCCTAAAGAATCATGTGTCACTCCTCAGTCAGTCTCAAGATCTGAACGGAAGACCTCACCATCGCACGACGAGCGGCGACCGTCGTCACATTCTTCATCCAGGCCCCTACTCACCCCAACTTCATCCAAACCACCTAAAACCCCCACTACGCCCACATCATCCTCTAATAACAACAACACAGACAAAAATCATCACTACAATTCAAGGTCAAGACCGCAGCACAGAGGTGAGCGGCGGCACCAGCGCACAAACACTCCGGCCTCCAGGACTCAATCTGAAGATCGTTTGCGCTACGACGATCTGCCCCCACACCCCTCCTTGTATAAAAAAGCCAGTGAAAAGACAGTAAGTAACCCAAATACTCCTTGCCTAAGAAGCAATAACCACAGACTTGAGTCAAACTCAAGACCGCGGGGAAACTCAGACTCTGTATCGAACGTGAAATCTGCAGCGGTCAGCTCAACATCAATTCAGAATTTGAGAGACTCGGAGTCAGGTCAATACCTGAAAGACTCACTGGGTGACTCAGCCCAAAATCTCGCGGACAAATCCCAGCACAGCACAAGCAAGACTGACTTGGAGGACGAGTCGCATTATCATAACACCTCCAGCAGCGAGCACTCCAGTCGACGCTCGGTGCGTTCGCAATCCTTGCCCAGCTTTGGGGGCGGCGATCCCTATCAGATCGACGCCAAAACCGACACCAAAGTAATCTCAGACGCCGAAGACTTTGAGTACAGTCCCACGGACATGAAGGGCCCGCTGAATCTGTCCCTGTGTGGGTGTGGATTCTTGGGCATGTACCACCTGGGCGTGGTGACTTGCCTGGCTCAGAGAGGTCCCTCCTTTTTGGAGAGAGTGGACAAAGTGGCTGGAGCATCCGCAGGGGCCTTGATGGCGGCGGTGCTGGTGACTTCACCTGATAAAATGGAGGTAGGTCGGACTTCTGTGTTAGTCCTTAGACTTATTTCTTCTCTTTTCTTATCTAAGTGCTGTCTTGACTTTCCCAGACTGCAAACTTTTATGGCAGTGTTTTTTTTTGTGTGTGTCACAATGCATCAGCATTGATATTGGTTATTGATAGGATTAGCTGTCGTGTCTGTGTACCTGGAAGCAGATATGAGCATTTTCTAAACCGGCCCTGGCAAGCCCATACGACGTCGGTAGCACAGACTGATGAAGTTTCCGTCTTGACGAAATTCATTTCTTTCTTTTTCTTTCTTTCTTTCTTTCTTTCTTTCTTTCTTTCTTTCTTTCTTTCTTTCTTTGCTTTATTGCCTTTTCTTATCTCCGATTCCCAAATCATGCTGTTTTTCATCAGCCCATCCCCCCCCCCCCCNCCCCCCCTCTTTTTTTTTCTTCACTACACTGATTTCTGTTTTGCCTGTTATCGACTTCTCTCTCTGAAACATTTTGTGTTTCAGCTCCTCTACATTTATGCTTCATTTCGTGTTTACATATTATTATGCTATTTCTCCTCCTATTCAGAATACCCCCACATCTTTCTTTCCTAGATTCCTGTCTAATAGCTCACTTCTCTTCCACTGTCCCTCCTCCTCTGCCGAAAGTCCGCACACAAAACACGTACATGAAACAGCCTACCAGGCATCAGCCATTTGGTGATGACGTCAAAAGGTAATGTGCGGCAAACACCGCGGCCCAAAACAACATTCAAAATCATCCGTCTTCTGTGTATCCACTCAGAAATAGGTCGCGTGACTGTGTGGGCATTTGGGACCGAGTGTTGAGATGAGAGGGAGGAGGGGAACACCACTTTTGGGTGGTGCTTTTTTTCTGGGTTTTTTAAAAATTGTTTTGCTCTATTTTTTTTTATTTATTTGGCTCTGTTCATGGGCCTGTGTCTGTCTGCCTGTCTGTCGAAAATGCTTGTGCTGAAAATGGACGTCTTTTGAGCTTCCTTCACCCTTCCAGTCATGATACTCGAGAGTGTCTGTCTTATTTTAAAGTTAAAATAAAATTAAGCTTTACAGTTTTTTTGCACCCTCTTCTTTACACACCCTCTTCTTCCCCTCCTCCCCCCCCATCCCACCACCACCACCACTCCCCTCCTGGGTCACTTTACTCATGGTGCACTCCAGCCTTCCTAGTCTTATATCGCATAGTCACGGTCACGGGATACTTCATTAGATTTAGCCTGAGTAATGGCCAGACAGTGTAAGTGACATTTTCGATCGGACACACGGAGGAGAAACGGAATTTTGTTGGCTACTGACTTAGCCCATCTTTCCAAATCGGATTTCCCCCTTATAAAAGCTACCGTTAGCTTTTTGGAGGACGAGATAAAGAGTACTCCAAGATGAGTCAAATAAATGTGCTCTGCACCATTTACTTATCCATTTCTTTTACCTTCAAGAGAATGCCATGAGAATGAAACACCCCGTGCTACAAACCCTGTCCCTTTTAAGTCGGATGGGGCTTTAAGAAGAGGTCATTGTAGGGCTGCCTGGAAAGAGGTGAATGTCCATCCATGACAAGTGACCTAGACCTGTTCATAACAAAAACAGTTGTTACAAAAGTATCCCCAAGGTTATTCAGTAAATCACCGTTGCGTTCTGTCATACACGCGGGCTAAGCATTCGAGAAGAGTGGGTTTACAGTATCACATTGCTGTCCAGAACAGGTGTATATGTACTAGGGGAAAGAAGGTGTCATGGACACTGGTAATTGCTGCATGTCCACAAATTCTGGACTTATTGGAATATATTTTACAGTAGTTGAGAGCAAGAACCAGTACTCGGGAAGAGTGCCCTGTGATTAACCGATTCTTTATAATTCTGTCAGTAATGCAGAATCAACGTCGACGGTAGTCTGTGTCTGATGTCTGTCAAAACAAAATATGTAGGGGTATATATACTAATTACAGAATCACGGCACAATACAAAGTCTGTAAAGCTTTCTACCTGCTTGCTCTTTTACATTCCATAGCTTTACGGCACAATTTCTTTACTTTTTTAGTTTAGGCAGGCCTTACGTACACTCCTAGATTTCTCCACTGTGTTTGCTTGTGGAGCAGGAAACAACGCTCACACAGATTGGATTTCATACGTTTCAAAAAAAAATGTAGTAATCTTCGCATGGTGATATCTAACAGAAGCCGCACCTGAAACTCTATTCCCATATTAGCACAGTCTTTAATAAGTGAAGAAAGATGAGCATAGGCACTGTACACGTAAAAAGATTTTGGATGTGTTATGCACCCATTAATTGGATGCTTACCGTAGGGGACCGCTGACCGATTTCTGGTACCTTGCAAACCACATTCTTTTCGATATCAACACTTGTAGTTTCTGCACGTCATGGCTTTGCATTGGGTAACCACATGAACGCCCTCTTCCCTACGGAATCAAAGCAACGACAGCAGAAAAAAAAATAATGGCTTAATTTATTCATTAAAGAAAACAGAAATCTTTCTTTGTGCGCAGGTCTCGATGAATGGAATTTTATATTACCAGTTAGACTTCAAATTGCCAATTACCACACACCTCGTATATATCTGAAAAAAAAAAAAGAACAAACCCACCAAAAAAACCCAAGGATTACATCAGTGCTTCGGTTATCTCGAAATTTGCAGTGTATGAAATGGCTTACGCTGAGCGTGTAGCGAATTACAAGACAGTCACGATTGCACGTGTAGTGCTTCTTGAAGTGTTATTTTGACCGAGAACGGTTGCATTGTAACACCAGTTACTCCTAAAATTGCCTCCCCCCCTCCTCCTCCCCCCAATCAAATGTTGCTCAAACTTGCACATGACGACCACATGACACAAAAAAACCAGTTCATGCCGGCAGCAACAATAAACCCATTCACAGTTCGGTTTAGGATGAATTGGTAAAGCATGTGAATAATAATGTTCTAGGCAGACTAATTGCAGGACATTATAATTTACATGATTGTATGTTGTGAAAATGAAAAGAAAAATTAATTGTGCACAATATGATTGTGTCTCTCAGCGTGAGTGAAGAGTGAAGGGCATACATGCAGCAATTTAGACAAAATGCAGGTCCTTCTCATGCGTCGATAGCTTTCATTAATATTTCACTTATTGGAAGTTATTCGTCTAATTGTCTACATTATAAGTTAGGTTTTTTTTTACTTCTACGCAAAAAAATGCATACACAAGATGCCAAGATGCCACCCCTTTCTTTTCAAATGACTCTCCGATAAAAGAGTACTCATTTTTTTTAAAAAATAGAGTTGCTCATGATTTTTGACACTTCAGTGTAAGTTTTATTATCGTATGATGGGCAGATCACAATTATGAAGGATGAAAAGGAATCCAGTTGGAGGCGGTTTTGTACATAGCATAGAAAAGAAGCTCATAAGAGGGAATTACGTCACTCTACATTTTGATACCTTTAAGCGTCAAAACTCACGTTCAACTCCAAAATCTAAAGGGCAGAAAATTTGAAATTGTCCCTTGTGGAGGACTGTTAAATAGACCTTTGTAGTTAGTTGGATTACTTTTGAATCTCTTATCAGTGTTGCAACAGTCCTTAGTGTTGTCTTTGGGTCTTTTCAACACTCCCTAATATTTTTTTGAGATACATTATTTTACGGAAGATCAATGTGGTGATTTTCTCTTAAATTAACCTATTGGTGATTTTTATTTCTTCGCTTTATCTGCAAAATGCAACATTTTATCCAGAATTTGCCCCAAAGATTCAACGTGATGGTTAAAGCAAAAGCGGCTATGCCTGCTTAGTTATAATCCCAGCCTGCAAGGTGATTGGGGTGGACCCTTATAAAATTGACGCATTAATATCACAGGTTACAGACACACCTCGCAAGGTCGTTGCAGGTTAAAGCCTTGTGCTTTGTGTCAAGGGTTCTTAAAGTCTATCGGTTCGGATGCCTCTAAATCCCTCGACTTTAAGATATAGTAAGAAGACATTTAGCCAACGTGTCTCAGAGATTGTAAAACTTGAGGCAATAGTAAGGAGTATCGTTTTCGGCGCCTCTGAGACGAGGTAGTCAGAGAGCTGTGTGTGGAAGACCAGTGCCATCTGGGCTTTGGTAAACTTTGACTTATTTTGTAAGTCTGCAATAAAATGACAAACTTCTTGACTTCTCTCTCAAGTGAACAACATTTGTTACTGAAATGCTATTATCTTTTCATCTGTTACTCAAGTTAAACTACAAATATGACTCATCTATTTGCAGGTCTACATTTGTTTTCAAGCATGTCATCACTTTTGGGAACGAAACATATTCATTTACAAATTACAGGGTCAGGTCTTAGCAAAGCCTTATGTTGTGCCTTTATGCCTTAGACAGTGGCTTGAAAGACAGGTCTTGCTCACATATAATGTTTTTCTCGGCGCGAGTAAACTATGTCCAAGGGATTCTTGATGCTTTGTTAAAACTGAGCCTGCGCATAAAGACAGAAGTTTTGTTCATAACGATGATGACACGTCACAGAAGTAAATACATATCTCAGTTCAAGTCATAAGTATATATTTGAAGAAAAAAAAACAACCCTAAATGAACAGGTACATGTGTCTCTTATTTGTTCATGTGGTACATTAGTTAGAAGACCAAGTTTGTTATCATGTTTTTAGGACAAGCCACAGATTTTTTAATAAAGTTTTGGATTACCCAGGTAGCCAGGTAACCATCGTTTGAGAGCCTCTACTCCATTCTCCCTGCTTGAACATCGCTTGTTAATGTAACTTTATGCAACGTGTACCGTGTAAGTCTTCAAAGTCAGGAAAGTGAATGCCGCGAATGCGCAATTTCATGGGGGAGATTACGAGATGCCTTGCGCAGCTTGTCTCCAGAAATTTATGAGGTGTTATTGCTACTGTTATGTTTGACCTCTGAAAGAGCGCATTTCCTTAACTGTGATCTTGAAGGTAAAGCATGAAGAGGGCGATGTAACGGCAACTGAAACCAAATATTTCGCACTTACGTGCAGAGACACAATACACGCTTTGGCTACACGCTATGCGATCTTGTCTGTGGCGTGAATCGTTTTTCAGTCGCACATATTGCGTTGCGATATCGTGAACTGTTGATGCCTATACAGAGACGTGAACCCGCTCAACAAATCGATGAGCTTTGACTATACTATTCTAGACATATGTTTGTTTTTCACACTAGACATGTATGTTACTACGCGTGACATGAATGATTACGACACATTTCACGGAGCTGTCTTTTTCTTTTGGGTATACGAATGAGAGAAATCCTTTGAACGTCTGTGTTTTTATCTTTAGAGTACTCGGTCCGGAGTTTCTGTGTAAGTGACGACTGTCACCTATTTGAACCCAATGAAAATGTAGGCAAGGACTTCAGCGATCAGGTGAATGTCACAGAACATGCATCCCTTACGGGATGAAAGGTGATAATCGTTGTTTATCACGATTGATGTGTGTGTTCGTCGCAAATTGATATTTGCGGCGTAGAAATCCAGTCGAAGCTGACTATGACAAGCGGTTATCATAATTATGCTGGAAATGTATGCCATAGTCGCAGTTCACTCAAGGTCATAGGGATACTGAGGACTGTCCGCAATAGGCATGCGAGGTCAGGTTTTGTTGCATCCATTCTATAGATACAAACTTTCAGAGGTCAGGGACACAATTCCTAGTTGAACTGTCGTCGTCATCGTCGTCGTTGTAGTAGTAGTAGTAGTAGTAGTAGTAGTAGTAGTAGTAGTAGTCGTAGTGGTCGTCGTCGTCGTTGTTGTGTGCCATTTAGTGGATGGGTAATGGCCAGTGATGAAAACACAGGGTTGGGGTCTGCTTATAGTTAAGATTTAAGTTCGGAGTAATGAATAGTAAGGTTCTTCTTCTATAGTACCCACCATGACAAACAGTATCTCTCAGTAAGACTTCCTCTTTTCCATTGTGTACCTGCCTGTCACATGCTTACATAAATATTCATTTGTTAACATTTTTGAAAAGATAAACTCACTGCGTGTAAGTGTTTAAACATGTCATGAACTGGAAGCAGGAAGATGAATAGTGTAATTAGGGTTTGTTTACGCCTGTCATTAGGAGACTGTCTTTTGTTGACATAATCGGTGTAGAGAGCCTGTTAAGACAATAGTTTTATATGAGATTACTTGGCCTAACGTCACCAACCCGGGTCCATGACGTCAGCTCGTATTTCTCTGCTCATGTTAGCTGTCGGAAAGTTATGTCTTCTGATCTGAGTGTCTTGAGAGGTCAGGGCATTTTTATTTTCTTGGAAGGGGAGGAAGAGTGTACAGGTAGATTATGCCCGGCCAAAATCTTACCTCAGTCATTTCAAACTTGGTCTTGTCTAATGCCTCATATGAACCAGTATTTAAATCTGGATCTTTCACAAATTGTTCCTCTCTTATTGGTTAAGACAAATGTGACACACGTGCCAACATCCATTAGCGGTCCTTATGCCAGTCTTATTGTGATAAACGAAACATCCGGATGACGGCTCATGTTACTTTTGGCGGCTCTAAATCGCAGATTTTTAAAGTTAATAATTTTCTTAGTGACTTACTTTGGCATAATATCTGCTAATTAGTGACATACTTTGTCATATGCAAAATACCTGTTAATATTGGCCGTCAAAGGCATGCTCCAAATAAGAAAGTAATTTGGACGCTAAATGAATAGATGCATTTTGAAACGTCATTGTTGGTTTTAAGTTAACAGTAACATACTTCCAGGCTCTGGGAAATGTCCCGTGTCAGTTATAGTGCCAATACTGGAGTTCTATGTATAATATGGACGCATGGACTTCGATACAAACCTCCGGGATCAGACTTGGGAGTGTTATTACTACCCCTGCCCTTACCTCAAGAAAGGCTATATTCATCTTTGTATAACTTTATTACGGACCTCCATGTAATATGTATGAGCGGGGAAGCTGCTCTAAGTCCTGAAAATGAAAGAGATAATAAAATTTCCCATTAGTGTCTCGCCGTACCATAGCTATGTCTAATTCATTATGTTGACTTGCGTGACCAATCAGCGGAATTAACGAGCGTGACGTAGGTTTGCCTGTGTCGGCGATATCGCTTTGCGTTTTTCATCAGATGGCAGCGGTAGAGGTCAGGTGGAGGGTTGAATACGATAGGCCGAATTACTAGGGGAATAATAAGGAACATAGAAAGAGGAACTTAGGGGCGTTCTTTGGAAGGTAACACAGTCGACGTCGCTATTGTAAATCAGAACATATCGTTACAAGTGCAGTTATTACAACAACAAAAAAATAGTATTACGTAGGAGCAGTCGTAGAGATATGACATGAACAGTTTGACGCACTTCAACTTAGAGGTGAAGTAAAGGGTCCACACAACAACAACAACAACAACAACATCAACAATGTAGGACACTACGTAGAAACTGGCACGCACGGACTGAGTTTTAGTTGAAATAAAATTTTGATGCATAACACAGTGCTGTAAGAAAACACAATAGAAGCCCGGAAAGAATTGTGATTTATCGACCTCTGTTGTTTCCGATTTTTATATTGAAAGCAGTGTCTTGTGTGCCATGGAAAAAAAATGTTTCATCCAACAGCAGATGGAAGCCGCTGCTTGTCAGATGAAGTTTAGTGTAGCACTGTGTTGCCTCTCTCTGGAGCCTTATTTGTAGGATGTATCCTTTTATATCCATATTTACTGAAGTTTGGCACTTATTGATTTGTTATAGGGTTGATTGATTGTTTCTCTTATCTTTTTGTTCTCAAGTTGCACCTTCCCAAAGTCAGTATTTCCGAATTCGTGATACCGGTTTCTCCTTCGACATGTTTGTACAGCAGGGGCTTTTGTGTTCACAGTGAAGATTGGGTCTAGGTTTGAACACTTTGCTGACATGACACGCAAAAAAACCCAACTCATTTCCATAATTAATGATCGTGACATGAGCGGACTCATGGCCCTGGCATTGTTTTCAGATCGGAGATGGGAATTAAGGTGGAGGTAGGATTTAGGGGGGNGGGGGGGGGGGGGGGGGGTGAAGGTGAAGGAATGGAAGTGTATGAAGATCTTCATTTTGGAATCTTGAAGAGGGTGGGCTTGGAAAACAACAACCAGGGGGAATTTACCTGGTGGAATCGATTGTATTTGTTGTGAGGAAGAAAACGTAAGGGCTTTTTAAAGAGATCTTGGTCTGCTCTCTGGGAGTGAATCAAGGAGCGTGATAGATACACACAGACGGACAGACATACATGGCGTCATAATAAAGGCGCAAAGCAATGACATCTAGTCAGAACGGCTTGTCAAGGTAAAGTGACCGCGTCTTTAGGGTCAGTTGTCATGCTGGATATCCTTCAAAGTTGCATTTATCTCTTCTCTCCATTGGCCTCTATCTACTCCGCATATTATTTTCCCTCCTTCTCTCCTTTCTTCTTCTTTACTTGCCACCCTTCGTTCTTTTTCTTCTCGTCATCCTTATCAGCGACATTTTTGTCGCCTGGCATTCGCTTGAAGTTATGGTCTCATCCAAAAAAACTTGAAGTGCCTCCTTTCCACGATGCCTCGAAAGTAGCTTTATAAAAATCCCGGTGCATTACTCAGGTCAGTAAATATACCGGAATCTTTTAATGCTTACATTTGGAAGGGGAACGTCCTCTTGCTTTAAGAGCCGTCGCGACGGCTTCCATTCTCCTTTGATACTTCTATGAAAGACAGTCACTGAAGTGCTGAACATGTAGTCCGCTATTCGATAGGAAGCCTTGCTGCACGTACAGCTATGCCATTTTATGACGGGTGGGTAGTACGTGTGGGGGGCGCTGATGAGAACTTAGCCCTAGATGAAAGCCTTTGGGGAAACAGATGTAGAGCAGATAGATCCAGTTAAAACCGCTTCCTGGAAATAGGCTGACATGCGCATTGGGTTTAGTGTCCTCTGACAGTTTCTTTGGGGAATATTTGAAGAATGTCTGGTTTTGACTGGTTGGCGGCGGGCGAGAGAAATTTTGCAGGATACATTGTGCAGGACTGCTGGACGCCCCAGGAGTTTTCCTATGCCTCAGAAGAGATCACAGACGGACATAGCAGAGATTCTATAATGCTAAGAGCTCGAGGAAACTTTCTATACATTCAAATTAATAAATATTTCTCTGCCTCTCTCCCCCATCTCTCCCTGCATCCTCTCCCCCGGTCGCACCAGTATTTTAGCTTGATTGGAATTGTAATTAGATTTTTTCCGTCTGAATGGAGAACAAATGTTTGTCTCATGTCATGCCATGTTTGTATAATAGGGTGAACGAATCACGCATAGTTAAGACTTACTGCATTCATTTCAGGTCAGCCTGCAAGATCTTGTTAAGTCCAGATAAACTGGAAAAACATCCTCTCAAATGGACATGTGGCTAAAGAAGTTTTATTTTTTGCTAAAAGACCTCGAACTTAAAATTGTTACATTTCACCCCAAGCAAAAATGTCGACACATAGCCTCCTTTCATTACTAGAGGCGGTGGCACTTCCAGAATAGAGAAGGCAGCTTTGTGTAGCTAATTCTTAATTTATTCAGTGTATGAAGATGTGAAAAGGGAGCCACCAATTTCATGTAAGAGCGTACAGAGCAATGCCCGTTGAACAATCTCCCAAGGCCACCAGGCATTGCTCGTTTTCTAAAGGAATGTAGCGACTTTCGTATGTAAGGTAACACTATGTTTGCACGTAATAATGCGCACAAGTATTTGCTGATACCGCTAGGTCAAATAACCCCAGACAAGATATTTAGAGACTAACTCTAAGAACTTCGCTCGGATCCCATTGCACTCTGGATTTAAAAAGTGAAAGACATTGTCCATGGGATCACGTTTTTCTTTGTCAGAAAGGTCGCGAGGGGGATCTTGTGCGCTCTTGCAAAACGACAAACGTGTGTCTTGTCGTCGAGTATTCTTGTGATTTTGTCTTACTTTAATGTGACACTCCTTAGATATTGTATTGTAAAATTTATTTCCAGCTTTTGAGTTTTAAGTTGTAGTCGACCAAATATTTGTCCAAATTTAGGAACAAGGCCGCCACTAAGAGTTTGGTAACCCTCTTGAGAAAAATGGGCGGTATTCATAACCATCTGAGCATGAAATTTGCGGGACCTGCAAGTTGCTGAACTTGAAGATATGGGTAGCAGAAATGTCAGAAAATCTGTGGCTGATAGACAGAGAGAGACAGACAGAGAGACAGACAGACAGAGAGACAGAGAGAGAGACACACACACAGACAGACCAAGGAATACGTGGCAGAGAAAGAGAGAGAGAGAGAGAGAGAAAAGGAAGGAGGGGAAGAAAAGCACACATTGGCGGAAAGAAATTATCTGCCCGAAAGTGAAAATCCATCGAATTTCAATTATAGTCCGTCGGGCGACATTTTCTTCCGCTTTTTGATGTCTAGAGCACTGCCATCTTTATCAAGAGTTTTTAACACAAAGAAAATAAAAATGCCTTTTTTGCTTAGGACAGTGCACCGATGAACTGCTTCTCCTCTGTAAGATTAAAATCCTCCAAACTGACACTTTATCAGCAATATCTTCTCATTTGATTTTTACTCCCGTTAACACGTGGGACATAAAATTGAAACCTGATTAAGCTTCTGATGACTGGTGTACAAACACTTAGGCTCAATGATTTTCAGCTAGGGGTCATAACGAGGAAGTCTTGTGGGAAAGATGATCCTGGATCATAACGAAAGAGTGAGTCACCTACAGGTTAGACTGAAACTATATCAATCATCTTCACGGGAGTATGACAGCAAGCAGACGGGATCATATTGGCCCAGAGTATTTTTACTAGCTGACAGTGACAGTGGGGTGACCTAGTCCTAAAGCAGCGAGGATATAAATAATAACTGTAAAAATATACACGTGAAAAGTAACGCAATCCCAAAATAATACCTAAAGTGGCATATGGATTATGATCATAAATAACAAACGGGGGTCATAGAAGGGAGAGCATTCTTATGAAGTATCTGCGTAAAGGTAATGCAGTTCTGGTCAAAGTAAATGATTAGTGTCTTCAGTGGCATTTTGGAGGTACAAAGCAAAAATAGCACTCAGTCAGTAGTCAATAGGAGCACGCGTACGTAACCACTATGACTGTTGGGCCTCGTTTTATAGTTATTAATTAATTTCAGGCTTCAGAGCTTAATTCACCGCCATAAAGTATAGCAATACTTATGCATTGTTGGAATATTCAAACTACCATTTGGGTATACTAAAGCACAGCAGTTCTGAAATAAGTATATTCTAGAACGTGTGCAGCGTCTTAAGTACAGAGAACGTAGCATAAGCGTATCTTTTCAGGTGTTGGGTAATATTAAATTGAGTTTCAGTGACCCGGTGTTTTTATATTTAAATAGTTTTCTGTCTCCGAAGAGAGGTTGCTGTAGAGTTTAAGTTGCGGTACTTCAGGTTTGCGATTGGGTGGAGTAGACTGCATATTCAGACGTGGGTTGTTGACTCTGTTTTCTAGATAAGATGAGTGGATATTAACCTTCAACATACATTATTATGTACAGAATGCAGAGAACATAAATAAAAGACCCAAGACATGTACAGAGTGCTTCCATAGATTATATGAGTTTGGGCTGATGTTTCTTTCCTTCACTGTCTTCTCTTTTCAACCTTCAGGCCCTTTGCAAAAATGCCAACCAGTCGACACCTGCCAAACTGTTCGACATTGTTCCTGCAAAGACTTGAGAAACAGTGGGAGATGTTTGGCTCACTCCATGCGCCTGCGTCATCCTGCACACCAAAAATATCCCGAGTATCGTTTTGAGGATGGTTACTGACACGTGCACGTGCACTCGGCACCACTTTTATTTAGATGATAGCGAACTGTTTCAAAGAGCCACTCTACCTTGTTGACAGCATACATCTCATCGTTGTCTCTCTTTTGACGCGCAGTGTGCGTTCTCCAGATAGAACAGAAAAGACATTCCCATTGTATGACGTCAAGAAAATGAATACGGATGCGCATTGTAGCCACGCCACAGCGACTGCACCGTCCACATTGAGATATGGTCGCGCGGCCGCGCCCCG
>JAWQUT010000149.1:445786-479748 GCA_033807755.1 Ellobium chinense | reverse complement strand
GGGGGGGGGGAGAGAGAGAGAGAGAGTGAGTGGGTAGGGATTCATTGGGCATTATACATTGTCACTGAGACACATGCTAAGATTGATTTATTTACAGTTTACAGTCCCTTGATTAATTAGGGAACTGAGGATTCACCACTAATTACTACAGCGTTAAGGAATCACGGGGCTGTGCAAAATTTGTGTTAGTCGGTATTGCGTAAGGAGATGTGGGTTTGGGCTTCAGCTTGAAGTAATTAAAGGAACAGGACGGTTCAGTGTTGTGCAAGAATTTATCATAATAATAGTAACGCATGATGACCATCACCACTTGTGTGACCCCCCAGTTTTGTTAGTCACGTTATCATGACTTCTGGACTCACGTTTCGTCTTAAATTCGGAGGCTCGACGAAGGTTAGGAAAAGGAAGAGACATATCTGGAGTTTTTTTATGTTGTAAGTAATCGCTCTTATCTTTGGACATGGTGGCGATGAAAATTTGTACTTTCAATACTTGTCACAATCGTTACACTGCCGTCATGGCCCCTAGAGGGGAATGGGTTAGACCGTGACTGCCACGCTAGGAGGGCATTGCGTAGTCGGTCTTTAAACCTGGGGAAATCCGACAGCCCCGGGACGAAAATTGGACTGACCACAGGTGTTAATAAAAATGTGATGTGCCCATGCATCTCAGGTGTCCAAACTACAGTACACGTTTCTCACATGAGCATGTGTATGTTACATGTAGGTCTCGTTTAGTCAAATTATTCTTTCTGACCTTTCACGCGTCATTGGCGTGATCAGGTGCAGACGTTTGCTGTTGCTGTCGTTGAAAGTTGCTGCTGTCGAGCTGTCAATAAAAAAATTATTAAACATGTTGTTTTTAAAATAGGTCAGTGTTTACCATTCGTCACCTTTGACATACACTGTAATATATATACTTTAGAAAAACCAAACAACATAGAGGTTAAAATAGGAAATATGATGGAGGGTAATGTCAGTGCAACTATCCTATCCCTTCGGAAAATTATTTCTCGGAATGTTTGGATTCACCATAAATATGCACCTTGGTTCGCAAACATTTTTTTTTTTTTAGCTGGATTAGTTAATGGTGTAGTCTAGAGATCTGAACTCACTGTTGCAATCGTTGCATGCAATTTATCGTGACAGCGATCTTGCGATGTTCTTTCCATGTTTTAGTAGTACTCATTTATGCACCGTATTTACTGTTAAATTGTTGTTGTGGTTATGTTAGTCTTCATACTGGATATTAAATGAGACTTTACCAAGGTCTTAGTAGCAGATAGACAAACATTAACACTTCAGTTTGGTTATGTATATGGCCAGCAAAGCAGAAGTTAGTCATCAGATGCAGACGGGGTAATCCTGGTTTTGGCTATATTGTCAGCTGTCAGTCAGTTGTTAGGTGCTGGAATGATTTCATACGTACACTTTACCGATATCAGAGTAAGGGAATAATTATAGGAAACACACTTGATTATCATAACTTCAGCCATTCTCCTGGAATATTGCGATTAAGCGGAGACGGCTTCAGTCGCCTTCGACCTTGCCCATGGCCACACTCGACATATCCTAGACGTTCTCACAATTGATGATTAATGTAAGAATGACGTGTGTCACTTCCACTCCTGTGCTAGTGTGTTGTGAGACCTTGGGTCCAGCGTAATGAGACGCCACAAGAAAGAGACGTCCATTTTGCATCTGACGCACCTTAGCTCTGAGTCACCAGGACAAAAAGAGCCTGAGGTGATTTCCTGGGAAGTATTGGAGACTGCTCCGTCGATTTGAATGCTGGTAGCCTTAGATCTTAAAACCCAGTCGATCTCTTTTAGATAGGCATATGGCAGGCATGCCATGAATCACTGTCGTTACTTAGACCACAGGCATTTTTCGAGATAATCTGATGACCAGTCCGAAGATGAGTAAGCGTTGACTGCACGCTCCAAGTGCAAACGACTCCAGGTTTTGAATGAACTTCGTTAGTCTTCCTATATTTAGAACACAAAGACTACTGTGTCTCGATTGTAAGAGAAGATTGTCGTTTAGAATACAAAGACTACTGTGTCTCTGAAAGATTGTCTGTGCATGTCTGGATCAGTTTTGTTTCATGTCGCCTAAGTACAGTAAAACATTAGTGGATATGAAATGAGGAAATCTACTTTAAAGAATCGTTATTTCGCCATTTGTGTGCCTTTCATTATTGTATAGGCTGAGAAGACAAGAAGGTGGTGAAAGGGAGAGGGAATGATATATATATATATAATCATATAAACATGGGAGCAAGTGTGAGAAAATTTATCGTTTCAAGAGACATATATTTCTGATTAAAGGCACATTAACGTGAAAGCGTCAGAGCTCGCCTTTCAGCACACAAGCAAAATGACGCATTACTAAAAGAGCAGGTGAAACAAAAGCAAACTCTGCAGTGCACGCTGCTTGTACTTTAGTTGAGCCAGGCTTTATAGTGATTGCATATGACGTCAGTCAGTCGAAAGTACATGGCATTTATATTGCAGTATTTACCTAAAGAGAGATGAACGAAAGGAACTGAAATACAAAAACGACTAAAGGTATCTAATTGGTATATAATTGTCGACAGGCATGGAAGGCTGTCATTACATGAGACGTTGTTATAGAAAATTTGGCGCTGTGTGTATTCTCTTCGGCTGAACTCCTCAGAGTGAACTTAAGGACCTTTATAATGGCGTCAGCTTATGCAAAAGTTATGCTAATAAGTCTGTGTAGACTAATGGAGTAATGGACTTGAAGACAATTATTGGGAAGAGACAGTGAACGTTGTTTGATCGGGGAAAACGCTTTTCCACCTCTCTTGACGTTAATATGCGTTAGATATAAGATGCATACTGGCAGGAAAATATGAAATAAAGTTTACTTAATGATAAGAGCAGAACAGTGGTTGGCCTAAAGGTTGTAGATTATACACGTAAAAAAAACACCAATGATATTTAATAACTGCAGGAGCTACATAGTTTCACATGTGGGGCCAGAACCACCAACCGTCTGCGGTTTCTTCAGTGATGGGGTTGAGTTGAAGTGATGTGCTAGGTGATATTGAGTGTTCGACTCGAAGAGAATTGTGCCTTCGTACATCAGAAGGGATTGGGAATCTCGTCAGTAGCCAAACGTTTGCCCCGGAAGAGAGAAGAGGAGGGGGNGGGGGGGGGGGGGGGTGATGGCGAGGTCACTGTCTTGTCAACAAGCGCCGCAGACTGTTCCATGAACATCTTTAGAAGGGTATTATTATTCTTCTGTAGAAGGGGTATTGTTATGCTTTTAAATTTCTTTTCGTTTGCTCTCATGTGTGTCAAAATGTACTTTGCGAAAGAAAGGCCAGCTTCCAGTGCGGATCAACAGAGACTAGACTTGACTGGTCGTAAACAACTGACCAATACAGATTCTGATTTAGGTTAGGTCGTCTGCTGTCAGTGAAGCTTTCGGGTGAAAGGGGATTCGGTTTTGTCCATTTACATCAAGCTGTGCTGTCTTTGTGCTCAGTGACCTAAGAACATACGAATGTTTATAACATGACAATCAGTTTTCATGTTGACGAGAGGGAAGCAGGTCATGGAGACATGCTGGTCCTTGTTTTCGTGTTGTTCCTAAAGCTTACCTGCCGAATTATAAGGCGGGAAATGGGATTCTATGTCAGTACCACCTGATCTGCCCTCCAGAATAACCTTCATGCTATCGACCTGCAAAGCAGGATGGGAATAATAGACAATATGCATGGAAATTAAAACTTAAAAACTTTTCTGAGCACTGTAACCGTTGTGTTTTTGGCGTATTATATGTGAGACGTCGCATTGCACGCTTGGATTAAAAGGGTCCGTTTTTTAAATATTTTTTGACATCGCTATATTGCCATCACAAACAACATACATATATACCTGTGTGTTTCACTTCCATCTTGGTAATTGAAGTTGGATGGCCTACTTGTAAGGAGGATCCCTCCGGAATTTGTGTTCTGTGTTGTTTTCGTACTTAAGCTGGGGGTTTTGACTGTATTTTGTGTGTTGTTTTCATACCATAGCTAGGGTTTTACTCTTTCCGTCAGTTTGTTATCTCAGTCTTCGGGATCAACAAAGAAGGATCAGAGTTCATGGCCATGAACTGATGTCAATGGGTCAAGTTACGGTCGATGGTCTCATGAAGGGCTCGTTTGCTCATTCTGTATCCATTTCCCCCTTTCCCTTTGACGTTCTAGAATGGCCCTGTGACGCCCAGAGTCCTCAGACAGTTAATTGCCAGTCTGGTCGAGGAATCTGCTGACTACTGCAGTCAGCACAGGTCTTGGGAAAGTGTTTGTAAACTTAACGCATTCCCTTCCAAATGACTTTTTTGACTGAAATGTTTCGCTGGAGTCCTTTGAAATTGTTCCAGACGTTTGGGCAGTTTTTCACATCAGTTTTCTTTTGTTTGGTAGGTGCATGGAGTCAGCAATGATGAGTCTTTGTCTGTTTTGTTTCTCTCACTTTAATATTTCACAACAATAGTCCTTGGCTAATATCCCAGTGCAGGGGGAACGAGAATATAGCGGGATCAGAGATGGAGTGGGATCTAAGCCAACGAACCAGGGTAAAGAGGAGAGATAAGTACAGAAATGAAAAATGCGTCTTAATTGTTCCGTTGTTGGTCGAAGAACATGCCGCCGGTGAAAGGGCCGTATGTTATCGATGAGGGTGACTTGCATGTGGGTGCATTTTGTTGCAGTTCGAAATATTCATTTAGACAAGATCTAACATTACCGTGGATTGCAACATGACAACCCTATGTTTGTAATGGCAGCATGGCAACTTTGATATCCTGTTACAGAAGCGAATGTTATGTGGAGTATAGAGTACCGTGCACTTATTGTTACCTTTGACCTCGTAAACAACCACTTTTTTTCTCTCTCTTATATCGGATTGGGTTTCGGATTTGAGAGGAGTGAACCCTTCTGGTCAGTGGACACCACAGTCTGTAATTCAGCGACGCGGTCCGCCATGCCGTGACACTTAGGGGTCAGCATGGTTATTTTCCGACGACCTCTATTATGGACAGCCTTGTTGGCGTGGTTATGGTGGACCTGCCATCGTCGTCACCCCCTCCCATCTCCCTCCTCCTCCACCCCACCCTACCCTTTCTTTCTGTGAATGTCGGGATAAGGACAGACTCTTTCATGACGAGAATGCCTTTTTCTCGAGATTAGTGACGTTCTCTCCTAAAATTTTGTATCTGTGATACAGCATGCAGAATAAAAGTTATGCCCGAGTCCGTAAGTCCATTAAGTACATTGATACTTTTTAAAACTGACTTTTGAATGGGAGGGTCAAACCTGGGTAAGGGAGAGCGGAGCTGGTAGCCTCAGCTTTTATGGAGAAGTGTTCACGAAACTGTCACGCATTTGAAGCAAGACCATGCCATAATCACTTTACAATGTATCTATAGAGGGGAAACCAAGGACTGGGATGAAGGAAGATGGCTAGACAGTGGACGTGCTCCATTTACTTTATTACGAAGAAAAAAATAAAAGGGGTCAGTTTTAATTGTTGTTTGCAAAGACCAAATTCGTGAATTAGAGACTCATCGTGTTTGGGTCCTTGCGGATGGGGATTAAAAGCCACTTAGAGTACTCAAGGAGTCAGACTTCGGTCAGAGCGCAGAGGTGACTTATTCAATAATAATGATAATCACCGACAACAAAAATACATTGTCCGGTTAAGGTTAATATGTATCAGCTCAAGGTCTTGTCAGTATGTCTGGATCAAATAAATACATTTATGGGACGTCACGACCTCCACCCACATATATAAGAAAAACTCGTCATCCCATTGTAGTGAACTGTCATCCCATCATCCCATTGTAATGAACTGATCCATAGTCTCGTACATCGAGATCAAAGTTTACTGGCGAACTCGATCACCCTATAAATTCGAAGTCGTGATCAGATTACTTGAAATTCGAGTTACGAATGTGTGCGCATATATACGTTATCTTTGAACTTCGACTGCCTAGGTGGTTTGGTTCATTGCTATCTTATTGTGCTTGAGAAGATATAATATGGGAAGGGGTTGAAATGTTTGAGCAATACTGTCAGCCCTTCGTCCCACGTTTAGACTACAGAGGAACTCGCTTTATCAGGGCGGCCCCGTTTTTGGTCCGATTACGTGGGCGCCTCGATTGTGCGGGCGTCCCGATTGTGCGAACATGTCTCGTCATGTAGTAGTTTCTTAGAATCTGGACGAGTGCCTTTTAGTTTTGTTGAAGGGAAATGCTAAGCTACATGCAGAATACTGGTTTCCTCTTGAAGTTTTGCCAAAACCTGAGTCATTTCATTCATGTGACAATGGCCTTCTATCCCGTGTCCTACAAGGAAGGAACTCCACCAAGTTTTGTCATTAATTCATCTGTCATTGATTTAAGAAACATGACACATTCGTTAACGATAGGTTAGTGTTTGTTTCTGTATGTCGTCATCGTTTGAACAAAAAAGTTCCGTCTCTTTACATGGGTTCAGATGTTCGAAAACGCCTTTCCTACATTCCAGACCCCGCACTGACCGATAACTGTGCATCACAGCCTTGACCCAACTAATCTGTGTCAATCCGCACCTTAATTCTTCATGTAAACTTGTAAAGCTTGCATAGCACAAATTCTCTGTTATATTCGAATTCACTGCAGTGTATGCTGTCTCACATGTCCCTCTGTCACCTTCACTCTTGTCTCTATCCCCTTAGCTCCCTTTCACCCCTTCGCGCCGCCCCCCCTCGTCCTCGCCCTCGCCCTCGCCCGACTTTCCCAGATTACTTTAATTAACCTGAGCATATAGATCTGTGGGGTCACGACCTTTTGAGCCTTTTATCGACAGCAAGAACTGAATGGTGGCTGGACTCAAAATGTCAGATATGGATCGGGCTTGCCTTATGCATTAGCTCTTGTACGAGCAATACAGACGAATAAACTTCTCAGTAGTAACTTATTTATTACAAGTAGAATATTTTGGCCATTTTATAACACTGAGAGGGAGTCATATTGCTGTTATGATGAATACATTGTGGGTTAGATTTAATCCCACAAGCTGACATGTGGTATACAAGGAGAAGCTAAAGCTTTCGGCAAAATTTTATTTCACACTATTACCCAGCAAGTCTAAGCGCCATTATACTTCTGAGATCTTCTGGGCGGTTACATTGGCCAGGGGTCGGCGTCTTGGCGTCCGGACAAAATCTGTTTTCGCTCTGCCATAATAATGCTGAATCAGCCGTCTGAAAATGTACTTTATACATGCATTAAGTCCACCTGTGCCTGATTCCTGTGCCTCTGCTCCTTCCCACATCTCTCTCGTTATATGTCTTCACTTTTCGTTCTCCCAGCCACTGAAGAGCAGTTTGAAATAACTTGCATTATCCTGTTCAACGAACAGGTCAGTTGAGTTTAGACGCTGGTTTGTTCTGTTCTTGCTTTTCCGGATTTTTTTCAAGAAGCACCATTATAAGGGACGTTCAGGTGCCATCACTGTGGGAGGTGATCACTTCGAATTTTTACGTCCAAAACGTGATCGGATCACTCGTCGAAAATCCAAAAGGCACAGCGTCAGATAAGAATGTATCCTTCTTTTTCTCGCTCAAAATGTCTTGTATGGCGTCTTCTCGGCGTTCTCACTCAATGTCACACATTTTGGGCTTGTAATGTTTTTTGGTTGAGTTCTCTGGTCATGTTGCTACTGGAAAGTCACAGCGGGGCATTGAGGGAAAGAAGGGGGTAGGGGGTTCGTCATGTAGCATCTTCAACAGCTATAGCATCTTTAGCAGCTGAGGAATGTATGATAAATGCAGCGGCACGTTTAATGGATGTTCACCGGTCTACTGTCAGTGGGACGTTACGAATGACAACATGTTCTCAAGGGAATTACGAGATCTTGAGGGTGGCAGTCACCATAAACAAAGGCTACATTGCAATGTTTGAACCGCGTTTTCACTTGAATGTCTAAAGGACAAGTAAAGCAGATGGCAGCTTACTGATATCATACATGGGACTCGTTTGTACTGATCTGAACGGTTAAAGATACAGTGGGATCTGACGACCTTCAGCGTGCCGTTTTCCCTAAATCCGTATATCCAGTGTTTGTGACTAGTCCTGTATTTCTAGTTCAGATTATCCTCTCTAACATGAACATTAACTCGAAATCATGGACTGGTCCGGTGAATTACGAGTACTTGGGGTCTTGCTATGTTGTACACTGTAACAGTTTTACAGGCCGTGTCTTGGAACTTCTGTAAATTCAGATCATAGCTTTACTTACAGTTTTAGAACCCTTGGGCATAAACATAAGAATGTTTGATAGATAAGAGCGACATGGTTGACTGATGTCCGGTGTATAATCAGATGGTCAGCTGTCTCATTGTCTGTGTCCTGGGCAGCACAGTCCGGCCATGGGCAGCCTTCGCCGCATTTTGTTGTAAGAATTACCTGGGATTTGGTTGGGGGCTTTGGAGCTCCTAGTCCTAGATGGTCATTATACAACTGTAAGTTGTTCGTCACGGTCTGGAATTTGAGAAGGGAAGGAGAATAGCGCATAGTACCAGTGACAGAAGGAAGCTGAGAGAAAGGGGAAGGACAGAAAGTGAGAGAGCGCGCAGAGGAGAAGAATGATATCGAGATGAACAACGAAGAATGATATTGAGCTTGAGATCAAGAAGAAGAAGAAGAAGAACAGCAGCAGCAGCAGCAGCAGCAGCAACAACAACAACAACAACCCCAATGGAGCGATTGCCCAACCAATGTAAAATTGTGGTTTCATTGTGCCTGTATCGAACTCTTTACCGTAAAATGATTCTATGTTTTAACTGAGTTATGTACACGCCCCACTCAGTAACTAAACCGATCGATTTGAGAGCTTGCCTAATCGATTGGTTACCACGTTAATCAGTGACATGACTGAATTGTCTCACACTGATCATGACTTTGGTGAAATTATGTGAAAAGAAGGCGTTTTTGAAGGAGGGGTAAGAACCACTATAATGATAATATTATCATTATTATTAATAAGACAACGACAACAGTGCCGACCAACAGGGCGAAACTCATTGGCCTGGAGGCGCAGCGCTTCACGGCATCATTTATACAGGCCACTGGCCTCCTGGTATGACATGTCTGACTCGAAGAAGAAGAAGAAGAAGAAGAAGAAGAAGAAGAAGAAGAAGAAGAAGAAGAAGAAGAAAAAAAAACAACAACAACAACAACAACAACAACAGAAGTGCCAAACTTTTGAGGATGTAATAAAAAGATTTGTTTCATCCGGAGTGTTTTTGTAAGGAACAAAGACAGCTGGGGCCGTTGAGTGAGTCCGTGTTATGCAAGAAATCGTGCTAAACAATGGTTAGCTTCACAGAGCTTGCTGTAGATGGGAACAATGCCTTCTTCAATTACCTGTAAAGTTAAGTCTTTCTCGTATTTATTGTCCCTTTAGCTCTCTTTGCCGCTGGATTTTTGGGGGGTTAATTCTTATCCTTCTTCTTCTTTTCTCCCCCCCCCCCCCCCCCCNTATAAAAAGTATGAAGCTGTCTATTCATTTATAAAGCTGTGTGCTGCACTGCAAGACCGCAGCCCCTGGTCTACCCATGTGACATTCTGACATGTTCAGCTGATTATTATAAATGAGTTTCCCGTATTAAAAAGTAGCACTGGTGACTCAGGTGTATAAGAATAAGATGAAATTTTTTAAGAGTCAAGGTCTGACCTGGCTGTCTTTCCTGGTATAAGAAAAGAGAGAGAGGGGGAGCGAGGGACTGACAGAGAGAGTCCATTCAATCCTCTTTTAAGTCACGCTCTCAAAGGCTACATCTATCTTTCTTTCTTTCTTTCTTTCTTTCTTTCTTTCTTTTCCTCTAGCTCTCGTTGTTTATTTCAAAGCTTCCAAAAAAAAAAATTTAAAAAAAAATTAATTGGATTCTCATTGTCGCAGGCTTAGGGCTGCAAAACTCTTCTTCACCTCTTCTTGCCTCCCTCCTCCCGACCCCTCCCCCACCGCCCTCACTCCTAAGTCGTTAATTCTTCTTTGTCTCTTGACAGGAGAAGTATAAACACATGCATAATCTCTCTCGATAAATTCAGCTGTTTTTTTTTNATCTCTCTCGATAAATTCAGTTTTTTTTTTTTTTTTTGTTGCATTTTGAAGGAATTTGTATGATGTGACACATAGTGCCGCTATTTATGGATGTGCTATTTATTTTTTTGTTCATTTTGGGCGCCGTCATGGGTGATACCGGATTATTATGAAATTAATTTTCCTCCTCGGTACAGGGAAGACAAATTATAATGGGTAGGCGTTGCAAACATGGTAAACTTTTTGTACAGCAGGATATGCGTTTTCTTTTATCACAAAACTAAGTATGTAGCACTATCAGTCTGCATGGCTTTTGCACTTTGCAAATAAAGTAGAGCATGGATAATGCGTACACTTTGGGACCGATCAAAAGTGTACAAATACGTATTCACCATAGAAAAGACAAATCGGGACCAAAAATACTGTATTGAGTTTCCATGTTCACTTATTAAGCGTGTTCCTGTTAAGTGTACTCCACTGTAAATATAAGTGTTTTCCTACTTACTCCGTTAGACTAAAACCGTGACAAATGAAGATATCACTGTTTAGAGAAAAAGTCATATATCAAAAGTTAAACTTAGCAAACAATTTCATTACAGTTGTCTTGACTTCGTGATAAGAATTTGACCATCAGAAAGTCTTCAGATTAGTAAATCAAGTGCAAGCATGCGGACACAGTAAAAATTCATGTCTACAGGTAGTGCTGTTGTTTCCTTTTCCGTAAACAATGATCTTCAATTTTGACCTGACAGGTTAGGAAATAACACTGACAGTAATTATGCGGATCACATCAGGGTGTTACAACTGCGTCGTGATGTCAGTTTATTTATAAAATGGAGACGTGACAACAGGAAAGCAGCAGATCTATCACAAAATTCAGTAAGCTCCGCATTAACAGTTTTCGTCTATTCGAAACTTTTTGCTAGAAATCTTTCGTACATGAATTTAAATTAACAGTGAACTGTAGGTTCCCCGATTGAGATCGAAAATCAGCATAATGGCTGAAAAGCATCATCCGTTCAATGACATGATTTTGTTCATTGCGGGGTTGCTAATATGCGCAGTTGATTATAAAGACGATGGCCGTTGGCTGAGAATGTGCGGCAATATGAAGTACATGCATTGGTGTCCTGTACCTGTCATGAAGGATTAATAAAGGGACCATTCAGGACACATCAACTGGCTTACATGCATAATAGCATTATAAAGTAGGTCCACGCGAGGTCATCATCAGCCGAAAATCGTGAGGGACGCCATGCCTGAGCTTGATATATTATGAAAGTAACAGCGTAGATGAAGGTTGGTCTTTGAATGAATGGAAGAGGGATATCCCCATTCCGCTGAGTCGGATGTGCGTGCTTCTCCTGACGCTCTATAGAGTAAAATGTCCACCACAGTCATAACTGTGCGCCCCCTTCTTCAGCACTAGGTATGTCTTTGGTAAGCCCTGGATTAGGATCTTGTGGAATTCTGTTGTACCTACTCGTGAAACTTCCTCAGAACAAGACAAATTAATACTAATAATTAAAGCCAATAACTACTATTAGTCTAGTATTATACGCTAGGCCCAGACAGCAGAGACCAAGTGTGGTTAAAAAATATTGGGACCCAGATATGGAAAAGAACCGCCCAATCTAACCATCCCATCGCACCCACCATGCATTCCTGCATCTTTGGGAATATTTATATAGCTCCAGTCACTCATTGGTGAGCTTCACTCACCAACTACCTGTCAGCCTTCCCCAGAACATTCGCTGTCACATGCAGACACACTCACCATCGCCTCCCCCACCTCTTCACTAAAGTTGTTTGGGATGTCACTCTTTCTCTTTAATCCTCCATTCTCACAATCCTCAGTTCCATTTCGAGTGCAATGTTCTCCAGTGCCCTACCTTCGTCTCTCTCCATGCACCTTTGACCCAATGCCCTGACTTAATAAGGTCAGCAGATTCTCAATCCACTTCCTGAAGTCGTACATCACATGTCTTGCATTATCCTCTGTCTCCTCGCTTCCTTTTTGTAACAGCTTGTCAGCCCAAATTAGACGAAGGACAGGGCCGAAAATTAATCTTGTCGTCTTTGAGTGCGTAGAAAATGTTGAAGATGAGAAATAGCCGGTCAAATGCATCGTGTAAAAGGGTTCCTAAGGTTGTATTGAAAGTAGTATTGTTCTCACGAGTCAAGGTAGTGGAATGATAGGCGTTTCACGATTCATGCTTGAAATAGCATAGGGCCCTTTCGTTGAGCCAGACACATGTAAGGTTATGTTAAGAAAAACCTTCTGTTTTTGTCTGTGTCTTGACTGCCTCCTACTACTTTGAACCAGTTTTCCAAAGGCGTAGACCTCATGAAATACGAGAGGAGGTTCAATGTGGAGTGCATGTTGGAAATTGCATGGTTGCCTGTCAAGGGCAGTGTTAAATTTATGATCAGCACAAGTTTGTAGGTATCTTTTATCTCTTTATTGCTGTCGTGAATCCATGATCCTTTATCCTTCCTATTCATGTAGATTTGGTTTTCCCCTGCACATTCTGGTGCTTGACCTTATTAGTAAAGGGGTGGGGGAGGGAGAGACCTTGCTACAGAAAAACACAGTGGCAACACAGTGACCAGGAAAATGACTAATGAACCGTGTATAGGGAAAGAATACCAGCTGTTGAGAGGTTATTCATTTTTGAGCTCGAAGTAGGTCTCAAAGAGAGTGGCTTTACAATTTTAAGCCCATATCTTCTCAGTAACGGTAATGTAGCCTTCATGTTTTGTAAACGCCTGGAACTGATCCGCATGGAAATCAGCTGAACATTTCAGGGTCAATGGATTTGACCCAAAAATCTTGGTCTACACACAGCTAAGATTTTGTCATGATTTGTTGCTTGTTTGGGTAGGAGAATGTGCAAAGAAAAACTATTTCTATGCTGTTGTTGTTGTTGTTTCAGCTATATTTACATCTTGCTCTGTTGTGTAGACCCTTTTAGAGGAAATCATTAATTAAAGAAAACCAAGACCCATTCTGCATATATTACATGTCTTATGTGCAGGCATGCAGAGAAGATTGATGTGTGTGTCCCTTATGTATAATTGTAATAGTCACAACTCAGTGTTATACCAGGTTGGAAAAGAAAGGTGGATTTATTTTGGGTTGAGGGTGGGTGGGTATGGAAGGGACAGAATGGGGTTAATGGAGAGATTTGTATAGCAGTCTCAATGAGAATATGCTCTTACCAACTGTAAATGGCTAACTGTATAATTTTGTTATAGGTAGGAAAGCACTGCCAGTAGAGTTCTTTATTATTTTATACATCTGCATCTAGACATACTGATGGTCTTAACCCTGATCTTATGATGCCATTGTCCCTATATAATGAATTCAAGGGACTTACTCTATTTACTTTATCTGCTTTTTATCTCTTGGACTTCCTAGCTATATTACAATGATGATCAGTGGTTCACCCAAAAGCTTTGATGAAGGAGAATGTGGTGTGTCTTTATTGTCCCCTTGACCCCCTAGTCCCGGTCCTTCTGGGTCACCCTCTTGCATTGTAATCTGACTATCTAGTGTTATAATACGTCTAATGGGTCAGCTGATTTGTGGTTATTGATGTCATGTGCATAAATCATTTAACTTTTTGCTTTTTTGTGCATGCATAGATTGATTTTCTTCCAGTCAGCTCTTTGATTTTGTTATTTTCTGATTTTGTCCCGGCTGACAAACACAGATCCAGTTTGGTGACTTACGTCAGGATGCTTTCTAAACCTTTGTGCCAGTTTAATGTTTTATCTTTCTTCCATCTTTCTGTATTGACTCAGTTTAGACTTCTTTCCAAGCCTTTGTGTGAATGAAATGCTCAAATCTTTCTCCCATCTTTATATATTAACTCACTTCAGACTGGTTTTAAGCCTTTGTGTCAGTAAGACACTCTGACCTTTTTTTTCAATGTCTGTTTTTTGCAGGAGTCAGGAGAACACATTCAGAATCTGGCCAAAGAGATCCGTCGCAAGCCCTTGGGAGCTCTCACTCCAGGCTACAGCTTCACGAGAAGTCTACGGTACATGCTGGATGACATTCTGCCTAATGACGCCCATGAACAGGCCAATGGCAAGCTTTTCGTGTCACTGACCAACTCTGTCAGCAAGAAGAATGAGCTCATGTCTGATTTCAAGAGCAAAGATGAGCTGATTGAGGTTAGTTGTTAGAAAGGGTTTTTGGATAAGGGAGTTTAGAGAGGTGGAGGGAAGAGGCGTGCGTGGGGGAGAACAAGAGAAGAATTTGAGACTGCAGGTAGTTTGAAGAGGTCACATCTCAATGTCTAACTCCCTTTTAAACCAGACTAGGCATGTGTGTAATGTAGTGTGTATTGTCATCTATCTAAAGAATCTCATTGAGAAATTTAGTTTGTTCAAGTGCGGTGGAAACTGCTAAACTCCAAGTGAAACTTTTCTGGCCTTATCTCATCATCTTTCCTATGAAACAGCAGCAGTATCTTTTTACATGAACTCTGCCTTTCCATCATTTTTGTCAGTGAATACTTTCAGTGTCAGTTTCACCACTCTTCTCATTTTGCGAGAACACAAACATGGTGATAAGCTCTGCTGATTATGGTAACTGTGTCAGAGGTGACCCCTGCAATACTATTCATGTGTCTAAGCATTAATTTTTGACATTTGTTGTCTTTGCAGGCCCTGGTTGCCAGCTGCTACATCCCTGTGTATGCTGGAATAAAAATGCCAACAATTCGTGGAAAGGTAGGCCCAGATCACAGTCTAGCCTTGCACATAGCATATAAGATTTGAGACAGAGGTGTCTATACTGCATCAGCACATTAATTACAGCTTGAGTATTTTTGGGTTGCGTAGTCTTGGAACATGCAGGACACAACGGTTACATTTTGTAGTTCATCCAGCTCTCAGTTGTTAATGGGTTTAAGGAGGTAGGGGGGAGTGTGGGGGAAGGGAAGGGTTGAAAGAAGATAATTTTCCATGATAATGCATTCCTTTGTATTTCTTCCAGTAAGTTATCTCTCTTGAATTCCAATCCAAAATTTAATTTCTTGTATCAAAAGGATCAAATCTGGGCCAGTAGCCAGAGAATTAAAATATATGAGTGTCTAACAATAGAAAACTTTAGTAGGATGAGTGATGCAGAGATACCATTCTTCCCCTATTCCGCTATTGGCCTCTTGGAGGAAAAAAAATCCGCTTTTTGGGCAACATAAACTCCGCCGCTCCACTCTCCACTATATTATGATATTTTTAGTGAAAATGAAATTCTATGACGTGACGAATAGCGGAAATATGGATTTTATGCCAGTTTGCCAATACAGAACCATTCAGTTTTCTGGCCACTTTTACCTATTTGTCTTTGGTAACAATAAATTTAACCTTCTCAGTTGCGAAAACTTTAGTGGAAAGGTAATAATCATCTGGTACTATCAGGCGGTTCACTCCAGTTCAACACGGCGAGACGGGTTGTGGTCGAAAGAGGTGAAATTGCTCGTGAAATCAACCCCAACGTGAAGAACAAATGAAAGTAGAGTTGGACGGAGAAAGAAGTTGATGGCCTGTGTTTAAATGCCTTCTTTTGAAAGTTTAATAAGCCAGGATTTGCTTTGAGTCAATGGTGCGATCAAGAGGTATCGTAGACGGTACAGTGGAAAGGGGAGCAAAAGCACAAATCAAAAAAGTACAATTTTTCTGTCTACACTGGTATTAAATTCTAAGTATTATAAACACATTAACACTGATAAACTATCTAACTTGGAAACTAATATACTGTCTTATGTTTTCTTGCTGTTGTCGCGCTATACGCGCGACTTCCTCCTTTTTGAGAATTACTGGCCCAAGTTCCTCTTTTTTTAAAATTCCAGAATGGCATCTCTGGTGATGTCAGCACCTCTGTCATACTTAAAGGAATCCAGTTAGACTGCATGTTTGTTTAAATAGGTAGTTGGAGAGGATTTTTACATATTGGTTTCAACAGCATATTAATTAAGGATGAATTCTTTTGTGCATGCCTTGCACTGCAGAGAAAACATACATTATGGGTAGGCTTTAATTTGCATGAAATCATATACTACTTAACATGTTCAGAGAGTTTGCTAAGTTCCACACATTGTACATGATTATTGTCACTCAGCTAACTTAGTGGCCCATCTCATTCTTGTTTTGGGGTGTCAGAACAAATCTTAATGTCTTTTTGCCAGGATAGAATGAGATGAAACACTAGATGAGACTGAATTTATGCAAAAGAGATAGCACGTTACATTTTTTTAAAACCTGAAATGTCAGTCTTGGGCTAAAATGTAATTCATCTAGCCTAGCTCAGAATTTGGCCATTATGTTAGTGGAATGATACAATAAAGTACACACTTACAGCATGTATGCGTACTAATTGTTAAGTCACCACGTCAAATTAATAGCATGCATGCATGAGCATGTTGTATTCACAGAATAACTATTCCTAACTGTTTCAGAAGTATTTTGATGGAGGCCTCTCAGACAATATGCCGAGGTTTGAGTCAGGAAGGACCATCACAGTGTCTCCTTTTGATGGGAAGTCAGACATTGGCCCCAAAGCTGGTCAAGAGGTGGAGAAGAAGGCTCAGTTCATTAACTTTCACAATCAGGATTTACAGGTTAGTTTTTGTACTCAGCCCCCAATCAGATCTAGGAATTTGGCGGTGTCTTTGTGAAGCAGCATTTCAGCTCACTGTAATATAAAACAGTAGCCTCAACATTTTTTTCTTTTTTAGCGCACTAATATTTCAGCTTAATGTAATTCAGGAAGCTTGAAAAATGCCACTGACGTATATTTGTGGGGTTGCGAATTTCTCAACATCTGCATTTTTAATGATATATTTGGGGTGTCACAGAATATGCATGATATTATACAGCACAGTAATCTAAGCTCTTCTGTAATATTAAACTCCCATTCCTCAAAATGCAAAATGAGTGCTGAGCAAGATAGTATGAAATAATATCCAGCAAAGATGTTTTCAGATGAAGCAAGATTCTTTTGTTTTTGAAGTGACAAATGAGAGGGTTGGGTTGTGGGGCTCATGATTGTTTTGGTATACATGAAGATCTTACACTTTTTTTTTTTAACAGGTCACGATGAACAATGTCAGGAAGGGCGCTCACGCATTTTTCCCACCCAAACGACATGTTCTACAGGAATATTTTGAGAAAGGACGATATGATGCCAGCCGCTTCCTCATCCGGGAGGGATTGTATGAGATTAATGTACAGCAGCAAAAGAAGAAGGTGGTCTATGAATCCTCGGTGTAGACTGGAGCGTGCAATTAATGGAAGCTTCATGCCATGTGACTTCTGGTCAGAGTGGTGGAACAGGGCAGTATGTACGGGTACTGCAGGGGAGAAAAACATATCATTTACATGTGTTGTAGTATATATTTACTTGTTATTACCTTAAGGTTAAGGTTGATATTTCTGTGGCTTGCAGAGAGAGGGAAAAATGATAACAAGAATAATGAGTGATGTGAAAAAGGAATTTTAAATTAGTGAAGTGAAATGGTCATCCTGAAAAGAATAGATTATTTTTCATTTTGAGAAGTTTTTGGAAGCTGCTAGCAGACACTGTTGCTTTTTTGCTGAGGCCTGAGGCCTTTTTCTCTAATGTATAGAGTTTTTTTCCTAAGCGTTCAGACCCTTATGAGAGATCTGCAGACATGGACTGAATAGATATCTCTTGTATCATGCAACTACATGAGATACTGCCATCAAGGTTATAATGCTGCTTCTTATCATACACAATAAGGCTTTTACACCTGTGAATCCAGTTATCAATTTCTCAAATCTCATCAGACAGCATCAAATCCATGCTATGCAATCTTTTTAATTTAGACTCTTATAATATCATTCTACTTTCTTGAAATCGCATAATTTATAAATAGAAATCCATTAAAAGTTCTTGTCATAGTCACAAACTCCATTGCACAAAGTTTTATTCATAATGCCCTTTATCATAAAGAGATACTCTTTGTTTAAGGCTTGGACATTGAATTTTGTGAGCACATTTCAGATAATATCCTCCCACATCAATGGTGTATTATATCTTCATAATTTGATGTTGGGATGCTAGTGAAAATGAAACCTGATGTTCGAGACACTGTCGCTGTTGCCAACTTCATTTTGCCTGCAAAACCTGGATTAAGGAAAAGGGTCATACAAATCTTTTTTTTCTAGGAGAAGAGATAGCCAAACTCATCTACCAAGTGTTTGTTATATTCAGACACCCAAAACACGAGAAATATAATCAGTTGAGCCAGTGCGCACCTGAGTGTTGAATAGCTCATTCTAATCATTTCCTGTGCCTTAATTCTCTGCAATGTTAGGAGTAAACACAATATATCATTGAAGTGTAATTCCATTTTTGCAGTGTATATTTGTTACATGGCAGCTCTAAGCTGATGACTTGTTAGTGAAAAATACTTTATTTTCTCATATATTTTCTCATGTATAAAACATATCTTCCCCGGCAGATTCTTCTGACGTTGTGAATAGATGCACACCTGCAGGTGTATATTTGATGTAAATATTTTTTGTATTGGTGAATAAGGAGGTGATTACGGGATATTTGCATATGGGAGTTAAATTATGAACAAATGGTGAGTGAATAGTTGCTCTGTTGTGAAATATTTGTTATGAAATCTGATATAAATTTGTCTTTTGTATTTAATGTAAATATTTTGTATCTAGTTGAGCAAGTTAACTGCAGGATGTTTATGTTTGTGTGTAAATTATGAATGAGTGTATATTTGCTGTTGCTATCTATTGAGAGCTTTCTTGTTGTGAATATACTCTACTGGCTATCACTGCTGGAGAACAGAAGGATAATCTTGTGGCCTTCTTACATGCATACACGTATACAAGTGTGAACAACTGTATGTCAGCATAGTGAAAGACACTTCCTCAAAATATGTTCATTTGATAATCAAAGTATATATACATAAGTCAAATATATTCATAGTATTAATGCTTCGGTACTTATTTCTTTTACAAAATATCCAGCAGGGTGCAGTGTTCTAGCAAACATCTATGATGCATATGTGAACATGTCACCTATCCAATAAACTAAGCATATTGTGTCTTCATTGAGAAAACAAACAAGGTTCCCAGCAAACTTGATGGGGTATTATTTTTTACACTGAAAGTATATCTGATGATGATGTTTGCTTAGAAGTAGTATCCAAATGGTGCTCTTTCTATGCCGGTGGTCACAAATTTGCCTTCAGCCTGCTTGTATCTCACTCGATTCCATACATGTCATTGTGATACCTGTCACCATCAGTTTTTCCACATTCTGTCAGACGATTACCGTGGTCCTATAGGATATGTTTATTGCCACAAATGTATGTGTTGATATAACAAGTCAGAAACAAAGTTAAATAAAGATGTTGGTATCACTGAGGTTTAAGTCAGTTTCAGTGACAGTATCAGAGCTCATGTGCACTCTCAAACCCTAAGAAACAAAACAGGTGAGAATTTTATGAGGAATTCTACTAAAATGATTCTGAAAGTTCTGTTATCCTTCTTGCTCCACTTAACCAAAATAGACAAAATGAATATTATATAGGTTTTGCTGCCTGGTTCATGTTTGTTAGACATAAATATAGGAAATATACCAAATTATGTTCCTCATGGCCAAGTATATTGTACAGAATAAGTTTGCTCTTGAGCATTTATACTTTTGGTGGTAGTAGCAGTAATAGTGATTCTATGCCATGTTTACTGTTGTGAGCTGTTGATTTCACAGATTTTTTTAAATGTTAGGTTGTGTTGATCCTCATTGTCATATACACGAGCTATGTCAGCACCTTCACCTCTTTCACTACTTTGCAACTTTCCATGCTGTGTTCACACCTTTCAAGTGTATCAAAATGATGAACATACTTAGAGATTTGATTGTGATGTCAACAGTAGGAAGGGGAACTATTCTGTGCTGTGTGTGCTATGGGAACCTGTGAAGGGCCAAAACCACAACATGCATTCTTTAGGAAGTGTGTATTTCAGGGTTTTTGATCATGGTTTTGGTGACCTTGCAGTGAATGGATCTTCTGCAGTGTTAACTTTTGATGAACGTTTTTTTTTGCTGGAAGTGGTTTCTTGTCCTGTTTGACATAATTATCACCTAGCATCATTTGATGCAAGTGTTCCAAAACTTTCTTGTCGGGTAATAATAAAATTAATTCTTCAAATAGTTTGCATGATGATTTATGATTATTATGCTTAGTACACATTTGAATTACCAGTTGTTTTGTGTATGATAGGGAAGTTACTTGTTTGCTAAAGACAACTCATTCAGCTCATTTCTTTTTACATTGTTATTAACATCTGGCACCCATCAGCATTTACTTAACATTAGATTTGTACAGTTTGTAAAGATAAGTCACCTCTCTCATCTTGTCCATCATTTTCACACAGCACATCTTTACCAACCAAAATTTTTCACACCAAAACCCAACACCATCCTTGCAACATTTTAAACTATTTCACGTTTTAGTTATATTATTAAAAAAATGACTGAAGGGAACGAAATGATCCTTATTCTTTATGGCTGAGGTGATCAAGTACATGTATTTATGTATTTATGTTTATGTTTATGATCTTGCCCACACTCTGTAAAATGAGCGTATAATAACTCAGCTATATGAAAGATTACCAGTGGTACACCCACACCAACATTGTCTGTAGCTGTTTTCAGTACATTAACAAACAGTAGTATCTTGCACAGAAGTAAACTGACCTCTATGAAGATGTGTGTGAATGAATCATGGAATGGAAATCATACTCAAATATGCTTGTTAAGAAAATGTGAAAATGGGCACTTTTGAAATCCTTGTATTGATCGACATCTTAAAAGTGTGAAATTTAGGAATGTTATCAGCAGCAGAACTGATTAGAGTAATGAGAATTCTCACTGAGTTTTGCTAAGAGGTGCTCAGAGTTACAGAAACACTGCCCAGAGAGGTGGTTGCTTGCTTTGCAGTATTTATGGTCCCCTAGGGAGGGCCACTCTATTTGGAGAGCATCCAAATAATTGAAAATATAATATTTCCCAAGATGACTGATAACCATCCAGGGATTCTTGCCAGCAAACTAATTATTATAGCTTATTAGGCATGCAGAATTATGTTTTGGTGTTGGCTTAGTAGGCAAACAGGATAATATGCAGCTTTTTAGATGGGAAGAATACATACTGTTGTCATACTGTGCAATTACAACAGTGAAAGCAAGACATGACTTATATATCAGTATGTCATGCCCTTGATAATTTTCGTTGTTGGCTCTAATATAAGACTTGTTGCATTTACTGATAAGTAAAAACTACATCAGTGCATAAAGTCTGCATTGATGCATCCAGCACTGGACACACCTACATAATTCCTCATTACGAGTCTCATATCTTAAGTTACAAATGAATGCAGCATTTGCTACTTAAAGAAGGGACATAATGCCACTTGTGTTGCCTTGTTTTCACAACTGTAAACATAATCCAGCAAATTAGTAGTTCATAAGTATGTGTTCTAAATGCCAAGTATAAAAGCAGTCTTTAAGTCTGTCGGTGTTGACGGGTGATCACACAACACCGCCAGGGATTAATACTGTCCAATAATGGACTTAGGATGGTATTTTTTCCAGGCTGCTGTGAACACTGTTTGTGTCAAAAAATGTGTTTGAATTATAAAACTTGTTGACAGAGAAAAAAATTTGTGAGAGAAAGCCTTGTTGGAAGACAGGCAAGGTTGAAAGGGATGCTTCTCATTAATCAGTTCAGTGCTTTACTGTAATACTCCTGTAAGTGCTTCTGTAGGATACGATCAGTTACAGGAGTGTTACAGCCAGCAGTCATGGGTGTTCCACTGCATGAAGGGCTTCACAACAAAATATGTTATCTACCAACTTGAAGTTTTAGCTTATTCTGCTTACTTTCAGTAGCAGTAGGGATGTTTAGTATACATTTGTATATACAGATTTCCAATTTGCCTTACAGTTTATCAGAAGTAAATTTTGTCTTTCATAAAAAACATTTAGTCTTTTGTCAATACCTCTTTATGGTATTTAATGCATTTTGTTGTGAAGCCCCTTTTGTGTGGATATATATTGAACAGGTTTACTTTTTTGTTTTGTTTTTGTATTTAAATGATTTGTGAGATTGGTGATCTTTTTCCATGTTCTTAATTCAACTTCATTATTTGGTCTGCAGTATGCAAGGTTGTGATGAAATCTGAGTGGAATGGAATCAAGTACTTATACAAGCAGGGACTGAGTGCAAGTGAAATGCTGATTTGAGTTTAAATGCTTTTCTGGGTGTGAATGTTAATAAATGTCCTAAAAAAGAGTGTCCCTGTAAAATGTTTATGTAATGATATGAAACAGTTCAATGTTCATTTGTATTTTCCCACATTAATCAATGCTAACGTGCAACAAATGACTAATAAACATCATATAATAATAATTTTGCTCAATTGTTATGTTCTTCAACTCTTGTTTGATTGTTGTTTGTTGCTCGTGTTTGAGTGTATGATATTTTGAACTTATCTGTTGGCAATTTTTTTCTACATTTTGCACTGGCTGCGTTTCATCTTTCTTAAACTGCAGTGTGTCTGTTCATGTTAATCTGTTGTGTTTGGCTTCTTTTCAGAATTATATCTCAACTTGGTTGGTTGGCTGGCTATCTGTCATTTCAAAAATGATACTCTCAAAACTATGACATTTAGAACGCCGCGAAAAAAAACCCCAGAGAGCAGCTGGGAAAAAATCCACAAATGGCATTGTTAATGGTAGTTATGTTCCTTGGGTGTGTGGTGAAAGACTTGATCACGGTTTAGACGTACAGTAAAACACAAAGCAACAATAAATATAATTTGAAATGTCCTCTCCCATAATGTGATTTTTGAACGCCATAAAAACATGATTCTACTGGCAGCCTACGCCGGCCATCGCGCTAGCTCTTTGGGATGACCAAATAGACCACCTTCTCTCACCACTGGCTGGCCAGATGCAGAGGTTTGCTTGGACAGGTACACAAGCTAACGTGTTCCATGATGTTGTGGCGCGATGGCCGCATAATAGGCCTGCTAATATTAGCAAACTTTCCCTTCCTGTCCGTTGAACGGGTAAATGCACTAGTCAAGTAGAAATTTAAATTTTACAGCTGTCTTTCTGGAAAAGGACCACATGCGCCCGCAAGTCTACAGTTTGATAGGAGATGTAAAAAACATAAAAAAACCATCGTGCCTCACTTTATCAGATTATCAGGGCATATCAGGTTCGCTAACTTGAAAACTACAAATGTTACTACAGAAAATTCCAGATGGATAGACAGAGAATAGTAAAAAATTGAAAGGCGAATTGGACCGAATTTGGCAAACAGTAGTTTTCCACAAGGCAACAAGTATACCCTGTAAAGAGAATATCATCGCCCAATTTCTTAATCAAAGGAGAGCAACTGCTGTAATTGTGATTCTACCTGTGAATAACACAGTCTAATCGCCCTTGAAACTGAACATCAAGGTTACTCGAAAGGACTGGTTATGTATCGAGGAAAAGCATTTAGTCTCGGCTGACCTCAACATTTTTAAAGAAAACTATCGACTTATCGATACTTCCAGGTTTAAAAAAAAGAAAAAAAGTTGTCTATAAGCTGTTGTCTTTGACGGTGCTGTGAATGAAACATGCAGATTCACAATACGCATGTGAGGATTTTTCTTGTGAACTAATAACTTCAGATACCAAGTTGTGGTTTACAAAAAAACAAAAAACAAAACTGACTTTAAGTATTACAAGAGTTTGGGGGTGGGGAAGGGGGGCAGGGGAGGGGAGTCATAATTTTCGGACAGTGGAATGACAAAGCACATGAACGGTCATATTTTGCAACACCCAAACAGCTCAAACACAACAAAAGTGAATCGTAACTTGTAAAAAGTGTTCATAATAAACAACGCAGTTGCCCATGACACACAATGTTTAGTCTGAAGGGGCTCAGGGAAGGTTTATGTTTTTCATTAATGTAAACTTGTCTGACTTCATCAGCGACTTGTTTTCTGATTGGTTCTCAGGTGTTGTTCAGAGGGACAACTTGATTTCGCAGTAAGTGAGTGAGCGTTTGTCAGTGCTTTAGAAAGAAAAGAGGGTTGGGAAAGGATTCAGATGCGGCGAAATCAAGAACATCAGTTCAGAGACCCCTGACAAAGTGCAGAAAAAAAAGCAATATATTTAAAAACAAAAGTAAAGTTTGAAGTTTCAAGTTTATTTATTTTGGGCGAAAGCCAACCATATATACAATATAACGGCACATCAATACAAAAGAATGCCAAGCATCTAATCTTCCCATCCGTGTCTGGTGATTTTCCACTCGTGTGATGTCAAAGAATCTGGCAACAAACCAGTGGCGCGTCTTTTTGGGAAACTTGCTTGGACAGCCGGTTGACAAAGCACGATCGTTGAAACTTGAGGGGGATCCGAGGTTGGTGATGAAGACACTCATGCATCAGCTTATTGGGAGGTGTCTCTCTTTGTGTGATGGAGGGGTTGGGGGCAAGGATGGAGGTGCTGATGGGATATCAGACTGACCTCCTGTTGTCTTTGTTCTAGATTTATTACAGGAAAAAGTTAAAAGAGAGTTTTGTTAAAAAATGACCGTGAATTTTATTTCAAGGGAGGAAAAGAAAAGCAGGTCTGGGATAATGGGCTTGGCTCGCTGGTCGGGTGGTTTATACTGTTGTCTCCTTGTGAAGGACACATTATTCATATCACCCATTCAAGTTAAGGTGTGTCTCAGGTTTTCGAGCCTAAGAGATCAGGGCGCTGACCTGCAATGAACGACAAGACTTTAGGTTTGTTATGGTAATGGAGGAATATTAAATTTACACTTTTGTTGTTGTATGAACTGTCATGAAACACATTGAATGACAATATAAAAAGAAACATAAAGGTGGGTTTTATATTCATCATTTTTATATCCTTATAAGAGAATAAGAAAATACACCCGCTCTCTCCTCCCATGTCACTTTTTCTTTCTCTTATCTTTTCTCCTTAGCTTTTCCAAATCACTCTTCTCAGCACAAAAATCTACGCCCATTATAAAAGGTACATAATATATGTCTGCAGTTTTGTTTTCCTCTGATTTGTTTTGGGATAGACAGACAGACGAAAACTTTGGAAAGAGGTGTCGGGGTGGAGGGATGGAGAGGAGGGGAGGGGGGGGGGCGAAGAAAGGAAAAAGGTTTGTGAACTAAAATTCAAACAGTCAAGAAATCACACGGAAAAAGCATGCTGACATGTGATCAGAGGGTTCCCAGACCACTATAAACTCCGTTCACGCTCTTCAATCAGCCTCTTCCCACCTCACTCCTTGATAGAGTGGACATCACTTTACTGTCAATTTCCAAGCTCAAGACAACAAGACATGTGGGAAGCGTCAAGTGGAGGTGTGAATTTACAGTGAGAAATGGAAAGCATTAACAGGTGAGCCGAAAGTGTTTAATTTGAATATAGAGTAAGCCATGGGCATTTATTGATCTCATTCTCAATGTTTCTCAGGATTTACAGTGTCTTCTGACAAGCCTGTTAGACAACCTGTAATGCCACAACACGCCCGTTAGTCTAGATCTAGATCTCAGTTATCCATGTCAGCTGCTTCTCTGGGAGGATTTCCATGTGTGGGCGATCTACCATCATGCAGGCAAAAAAAAAAAAAAATTGCAATATTTGAAAACCATGTTTGTTTTCTTTGTAAGTGTATCCCCCATAATCCCATCTTTCTAATACCAGCTCTATAAAAAGGGTCAAGGGCATGTTATAGGATGGCAAACATATTATGGAAAACGAACGTCATGCTGAAATTTTGTCTGTACCGGGGCATAGTGGAATATCGGGAATCTCATGTCATGTTCAAAGAAGTCTGCCCTCATGCGTTGTCATAGAAAAATGTTGGAATGGCGGGAAACTGACAATCAGTCTTAGTCTAGCGATTTGGGGCTATCGCGAGGTGCTGACGTAATACACAGACTTCACACGTTGCTATCATGTCTGCAGTTGTCGCAAATCTCTATTCAGCAAATTGTTCGCAATGGGGATATCATGCCATGCTCATTAATGGCTGGAAATTGAAATCGACCATTGGTGAACGTGAACGATTGACATGGCATGTATCCACGCAGAATCTGCTTTATCCTTAGAACAGGTCAAATCGTCCCTATGCCTTCGGCATACAACAGATCAGCCAANTCCTCATGCAACACACCGAACCAGCAACATACCCTAACCCTAACCCTAACTCTACTCTAACCCTAACCTTAACCCTGACACTGTGTTAGGGTTATGGTTAGGGTTAGGGTATGTTGCTGGTTTGGCGTGTTGCATGAGGAAATCTTTCTGGCACACATATGGAATTCCTCCCAAAAAAAAATTATATTTAAAGAGCTTCAAGTCCATGAAAAGTACATGTAGTCTATACATTTGTTAATCGTTCTAGCCTTACATATGGATCTTAACTCTTTTATGCTTCTTTTGACAGCCGATGCACACAACTGTCTTGCCCCCATGGTAACAAGGCCAAGCTGGACATTGATTATGCAGATCCAGGTACGTACTGTTGACTATTTGGCCATTAATTTCAATCCAAAGCATCACAATTTGCATCACAGCTGAAAAGAAGTGGGAGAAGTGCTCGTGTAATCTGCCTGAAAATCTGTTCAGTAGTCACTCCTTTAAGAAATAATGTAGGAAATAGTACTTAGTTGCTAGATGAGAAAAAATGTGACAGTTGCTGGGCAGATTTATCGTGGCGCTTTTCCAAGCACAACTGAAGCAACTGAGCCTCGTATGTAGAATGTCATTTTTGAGAAAGGGCCGGGGGATGGAGGGTGGGGGAGGAGGGTGCGATGGGGCGGGGGCTTCAGCTAGGTTTCTACATATGTCCTCCATTTTGACTTAAAATCGTATACCACAAATTAAGATCAAAGGCAAATTTAGTTTTACTCTGTTCCCAATTTTAGCCATTTCCTAAAAAAGTATCGGAATTTCCAAAGAAGCTCATAAACTTAAAGAGCCGAACCAATACATGAGAATTTAGGCCCCATTATTCTGTACAATGAAGTTTTTCTCAAAACTTCATTTATTTGGAATACACTATGTTAACGGGGATGATTTTTTTTTTTTTGGTAGGCTCTAATACTATCATTCCTTCACTTTTTTCAGCCGGAAAGAGTCGCCTGCCACAGACGCCAACAGGAGTTGACCAGAATCTTGTAGCACGCAGGATCCAAAATCGACGTCGAGACCCTGCCAAAGGGCAAAGCCACAGAACTACAACAGCCTGTCAGAGGAGACGATCATCAGAACAACCAGGACAGAACGTCGTCCTATCGCAGGTCAATGACTGTTTTGTCTATTACTGTTGTGAAATTTGTAAGCCATATTGCACCTCGCAAATTATGACCCCGATCAGTGTCAATAAGAAAACTGGTCAGGACCCAAAAGGTTTGAAGATAAGTTGACATAGAAATCTGGCAACTGACCTGCTTTCATTTCCTCCTGGTTTTACACTTGAATACTCTTAGCGCTGTTCGAATATTCCTCTAATATAAAAATCTGAACGGCTCAGATTTTAGTAATGACGTTTCGAGTTAATCACTAGTCTAGCAGTGTTTCTAATGCCCAGATATGGCATCTCCCCTTTTTGTAGATATTGAACCCGATTACTAATGCATGTCATATATAGTCTATAACGAGGAAAAAAAGCACATGGAAATTGTAAGAATAAGCTTAGATATAAACTAAATTAATAGCCTTTAAATGAAAGTCGAGACAACTGCATTATTTTAAGGTTTGCTTCCCTTGGGAGCTGATACTTCGGTATTATTGCTTACTGATACAGTAGCTCAAAACGCGAAGGCCAGTGGAAAGCTACTGCGCGAACAAGAATTACCAATGTTACCTAAACATGTAGGTTTACTTCTAAAATAAACATGCTAGTCTTTTACTGTGAAAAATTATACCATTCAATTTTTGTTGAACATTATGACTTTCATACATTTCCAGGAAAGGACGGATATCAGAGCCTCGAACATTATTAGGGCGGCCTCAAGGTCAAATTCAAAGCAAATGTAACTTTGCTTCGTTGAAAACAGGTTGTTCGGTGTTATTGTTCAAGACATGCATTGGTTGAAACAAGACACGAATTCAGTGGAGAGCTGCACATTACGAACAGCCTTTTATTTCAATAGGCCACTAGACTTGTTTCGTAAAACCATTTAAGTAAACATGATTGTCTTTTGGCAGGCAATGGTTTGTTTCGGTCATTAACATACTAATCCTCTCTGAAGATAGATTTCCAGACATTTCTCAGAAAAGACGGGTGTTAAAATTTAAGGACTGCATGTTGGACTACTCATTTTGGCAGGCCATGATCTGTTTATATCGTTAGTATACTCGTCAATCAGTGGCCATTGCAAACACATCAGTTTGAAATTATTTAGAGATACGATTTTTTTTAAAGCATGGATAACTCAGGATTTTGTTGGTTCTTGTTTAATATGATGAATGAACAGCAACAAATTTCTACTATATGATGGAACTTCATTTATAGCACATCATAGTTACGGTAAATGTTGTCAAAAGTGCATTGTTCTGATGTAGCATCGCAAATACAAATACTGTACTAACGCATGCAAAGAAATTGGATGCAGATTTGTCTACGCACGTTGTTCCTGAGTGACTGGATTTAAATCTGTCTCAAACTTATGGAAAAATGAACAAGTCTGAAGCAGTGGTGTTTCAGTTTGCCTGGGAAATAGTAGGATACATGTAGGGCGGATAATGAATGGTAGTGGTAAGGGGCAAATGCTGCTATATACGAGTACATCAGAGGGAAAACATGAAAATGGATGGGAAGTAGTTTGGGGCTCTGAAAGAGGGTGGGGGTGGGTAAGAAATTTTTGAGATCTACGCCACTGCTGTTCTATTTGAGCTACAGTACATTTGTTTCAATCTGCATCTGAGTTCTTTCCAACTTCAGCTTCATTTTTTTTTTTTACCTCAGCACATTGAGCTCACGCATGCATCTGCACCATTACTAACCCTGTTTGTACGGCCGGCCGGCAAGATTGTATTTGCGATGCTTCACAGAAATGCAGCACTTGTGAATAATCTCGATGAGGGCGGGGGAGGGGGTGGGGAGGCAACGTAAATTTTATTTAATGTCTACGCATGATGGCAAAATGCATCTCTATAGTGAAATCAGATGTTGTCCCTGCAAGAAAAAAAAAATCTCTGAATACTTTCGAAATGATCTGTCCGTAGTGGTCACTGACTGCCCAGTATACTAACGATGTGAACAAATCATGAACTTGTCAAAATAAGTAGCTCGGTATGCAGTTCTTAACTTCTAACATCTTCAGTTCTCGGAAATCTCTTAAGTCAATCTTCATAGAAGAATAGTATGTTAATGGCCCACACAAATCATTGCCTGCCAAAAGACAAGCATGTTTAGTCAGAGGATTCTACGAAAACAAGTCAGCTGGTCTAACGACATAATAGGCTGTTCATACATTGCTTCTCTTCGCTAGACGTCGTCTTATTTGAACCATTGAATGTCATGAACAATAATACCGAGGAATCAGCTCGCAACGGAAGTAAAACTACATTTAATTTTAATTGAATTTGACTAAGGCAGCGAGGTTTTAACAGCATTTAACATTCAGAGATGAAAGATCAGTTTGTCAGTAGGATGAAGCAAAGATGGATGATTTATGTCTACATGTATTTAATTTGAAGAGTTTGCAGCACTGATCGTTTCGTAGCAAAGTTAGAAACCATGTAGTCTCCCACTGAAAGATTATAATTATCACAAAAAATAATCCCTTTAAAATTTAATCACGCATTCAGTTCGAACTACAGCTTTTAGTGCAGATATCGAGAGGACCCCAAAAAGGTAACTTAATGTCAGTTTAACCTCAATATATGACTTAATCTTTATGCAGTGAAATTTCGACACTTATGGATGTTTATTTGTCAGAGCCACAAAAATTTGTAGATGTCGAACACTAGCAATTTTCATATCAGCTCAGTTAGGGTTCTCGTTATAGATCTATGCTGAACAAGAAGTAATAGAATAGAACCAGTATTATATAGGACTCTTAAATAATTCCACTGGCGCCATGTTCTGGAAGAATGGGTATCAGGAGGAAACCAGAGAAGAGTCTTAAGAAGCAAATATGTTGTAGATGGTATACAAAAGGGAGTAAGCTGTAATGGGTACTATATTATCTACCTATGTTACGCGTGGGCAAAATAAAGGAATATTAAAAGTTGTTTGTCATTCTAAGTTCGCTGTTAAAGCCGTTTGCTTAAGAACGGCATAATCTGAATGCAAAATGTGTAGAGGCTATGACCCCGTGAATTATGACGAACAGAGGCGATGCAGTTTTTAACCTCTCAAAGATATTGATAAACACAAGATGAATAATCGCAAAAATATTCTAGTATTTCCTGGGCCAACTTTTTTTCATGAACAGTCCAAATGTTTTATTTTGTGGGACAAACTCCCCATATTTTTGCTCATCTTCAGTCTGTGTTTGCAGATAAAATATTTAATGGAAAGGCGCAATGCAGTATTCGACCTGTGGTCGCGGTTGGTCAGTTAAAGCTGATGGTTTCAATATAACATTCAAAATGGCAAAAAAAAAATTGCTTGCATAGAAAAATTCTAAATTTCAAAGACTAAGGTGAATCATCATCTAGTCTATTTGTCTAGACCTGAACATTATACAGACTCGTAAAATTCAAACCTGATCTCCATTTCGTCGAAATGTCTATAGACAGCCCTTCATTAGAATTAGTCCTTATCATTTTACCACTTTTCTATCATTTTTCTACCACTTTTCTTTAGTAAATTCTCATTTCACTGGACGGGAGTTTCTACCTCTTAAGTTTCCAATCTCAGTGAGTATTCAAGAGATTCTCAGAGGAGCATTCAACACAGATTCTATGAACATTCCATGAAGGAGGGGGTTCGTTTTACAATGCATATCGGATGTGTCCCTTAAATCTATACCTGTTTATCGTTGTCCAGAGATGCTACTTTTCAGAGAATTATGTGAAATCAGATTGTTGGTGATTGTTCAGATATTGTCCATTGACATCAGTCTGAGAAAGTTTCCATAGAAATCTGAAATGTTACGTACCTGGATTAAAAAAAAAAGTGGGTTAAAGAAACTATTAGATCTAGTAATTGGAGCTTTTTTTTGAAAAATGTAAATCGCCGCTAACAACTCCAAAATAAACTGCAGGAAGTTCTGAAACTTTATCAAGAGTGGTATGCCACATTGTAATTTTTTTCCCTTTCTTTCCCCTGGTCATCCGTTTGTAAAATGGCTGGCTACCTGGCTGGTTGACAAGGCAAGATCATCAGAATGATGGTGACCAACCTCTGTAAATGTCAGCGGAGCCGTATGCTGCTGATGGAGCCGAAAATGTCTTCACGTGGTCTGGTCTGTCGGGGTAAGTGGGCAACTTGTGCTTAAATAATCCATATTAAAGGAAAACGCTGTCTTAAAGTGAAAACACCCGCAGCTTAAATCGAGCATTTATTTTGACTCTTAGAGATCTCGAAAGCTTTCAGCTTAAATGCTCAGACACTGGTCGTAGTATGCTATGAGAATTGCAATGGGCATAATCAGATCATAAGAATGGTTTTATTGGTCCTAGGGCCCCAATCTCATGAGCCTAGTCCCAGACTTAAATTGTTTTCATGCCTTAACATTGAAATTGTCTTCTAGCTTTGGTATAAATTCTTGTATAAAACCCTCGCATTCGGGTGTATAAACAATAGACATATTGTCTATTCTAACTCGCGCACAAACGGCTTCTTGTCCTTTCCGAATGTCAATAACCTTTTTTTTTTTTTTTGAGACAGCTGGGCTGTTCTGTTCACAACTGGGAGATGACACAAATTGTTCAGTGACAGCTGGAACTGACTGAAATATTGGAAGGTATTGGGAGAGGTTGCTTCCCTGATCTACACATTTTAGAATTATTTTAGGATTCTATCTCCAGAATTCCCTAGACTTGAAGGCCTCGTTCAGTAAATTAGGCGATTCCCATTTGTTGGCAGTTCGCTGGAATCTTCATTCGTAGGTTCCAGCGTCGCGGTAGTCCAGGCTGTCTTCATATATTCATGAGCACATCACTCAGTTTCATAACATCATCCTCAAGATCTAAAAGTCGTGAGTTCGATTCCCGATCACGGCCATGTTGTAAGTCCTTGGGAAAGCATTTCATTCACATTTTCCTTAGTCCACCCGTCTGTATAATGGGACTATAGGCAGTGGAATATATATCGCCAGAATGTTAAGTGATCAGCGCCTATAAATGGCAGCGACACTGTATGCTCCCCAGAAAGTCTTAGCTTGATCAGGCCTGCCTCGGTATTATTAGTGCATAGTGTGAAGTCGCGTGACTTAAATCGCATTATTATTATAAATAAGGTATTGTGGATGAAATTTTTGAGAAATTAGTTCAACCCACGTAAACATGCAGATGACACAAACACTGCTGCCGGAAGAATCCCCCCCNACAAACTTCCCCGTATTACTTCCCTTTCCTGATTCACTAGCCCACAAAAATTTTTATTTAATATCCGAGCTTGCGTTTCCAGCTTCAAGAGCTTTTCGCATACTCCTTAATTTTGTTTTATCAGGTCATTTAGGTGCGCCAAGTGCTTGACCTCACAATTCCATTTGTTTATTTATTCGAACCCACAGTCCCATCAAATCCCATCAAATGGTGCCAGTGCAGACACCCTTGTATTCGACTGATAATGGAAGCAATGGGCAGACATTTTTAATATTTTTTTTTTTATATTACGGGAGCCGGAACCAGTGACAACAGAATTTTTCCATACGGCAATTCTTCGTGCCAAATTTCACTTAGATCCATTCAGTGGTTTTCATTAATGAAACAGTTTTATTATTACTTTGGATAAAGAAGAGCCAAAAATACACTGATAAATATCACGAGAGTTCGCTTATTAGGCATGCCGGGAACAATAAAAATGTGCTTTTATGTATACATATTTGTGCAGCGATTATTTAATTGTCTGAATATGTGGATTAAACTATATTTTGTCTTCCTACAAATAACAATGAATTTATATTTTTGAGTCATACTTTATCACTATACATATCACGTAATGCACTGGAGGTAAATATTAATCTGAGCTTTCGTTCCATAGAGAATTCTTTTGGACGGAGATTGTTTTCCTAACACATTTTCTGCAAAATTTATATGGCCTGTAATTTTCAGTATTCTCTTCCAGTGGAATGAAAATCTATTGAAGTAAAAAACTTGCTTTTTTTTTGTCCATCTTGTACAAACGGCAACTCCGTGTAAAATGATCGATTACTTTATTTAATCCAGTAAATGTAACGATTACAGAAAGTTATTCACAGATTGTAAGTCACATTTCCACCATCAACTGTGGGCATAGCCATGTGTGTGATTCTAGAGGAGCCTCGCAAACACATCAAACTAACGAATTTGAAGAAACTGGATGCGGACTTAACAACGCAGGTTTTACTCTTAACCTAACATGTGAACCTGCCTTGAAACATGATGAAGATCAGGGGCGTAGTTTAGGGGGTGGGTTGAGAAGGGGTACTGAAGGGGCATTCTTGAACAGGAACGGATTGGAGGGGGCGGCGTTCCTTCCTCCATTCCCAAACCCTTCAATCGGTATGTCTATTCCACTGCAAAATAACTGAAAATGGAAATAGCAAGTTTTAGTAATATATTAGGATTACATTGTCTTCCGCATCCAATTTCGACTTTTTTTTTTT
>JAWQUT010000149.1:427634-443792 GCA_033807755.1 Ellobium chinense | reverse complement strand
GGGGGGGCGGATGAGCTAGTTACAACCCTGCATAAACATGAAATCTCACTTTTTTTTTTCATTATCATTCCATGTGATCGAGACTTGGATCTGTATGACGGAGCTGCAGACAGTGAGCAACTAGATCTCCCATCGACACTCATCAGGCACGACAACACTGGACGTTCCGCAACAAGGTCACCGAATCCACTGACCCTCGGAACAACTTCAAGCAAAGTTGAGATGGTACCTCCTCTTATTGGATTCAGCAACATGGCGAAGGAACTTCTTGGAAGGAATGCTGGAGATAACGCCTCAGCAACATGGCGAAGGAACTTCTTGGAAGGAATGCTGGAGAAAACGCCAAGGAATTATTAGACTTAATTGACATTATTAGAGATTGAACAACTGATCTATTATTAGAGATTGAACAACTGATCTACAATTCCAACGACAGGAACTGGCCCATGACCGGCAGCAGTTGTGGACATTTGTGATTTAAAAGTTAAAGTATCATTATTTTTTTTCACGGCGCCGAAGGTGTGAGACTGTTTTAAACCAAAATCATGTAAAACAATAACTAGAGTAATACATACTTCGGCGCTCATTAGAATTTTAGGTTACTTGATGAATCATTTACGCTGAAAAATAAATCGCATTTTGACTTGGTCTATTAGTTTTATCAAATGTATCCTTCCATCACTTTATTGTACTTAAAGACAAGGCCCCATATGCACTTAAAGACAAGGCCCCATATGCACATGTTCTTCAAGAATGGTTAACATAAGTATTGAAAATATAACTGCGTAAGAACAGAAATTTGTGAAGTCTGCAATGACGCAAGAGTATTCGTCTATTGAAAAACTAAATGTCTACTCTTAGACTTAGCTCGTACTGCTTAACAAGGACTCAAGTGGAAAAGTTGCTCAAATGCAGGGCAGGAGTAGTCTACATAAAGTGTTAGACAGGCAAGGTCTGTTCATGGAAACGGATATACTTACATTGGTCGGTAAACGTATCGAGAACCCTTCTCTTAGACTGAGGTACTCCCGATTTCCAAGAGTTCCCGATGCGTCCACCAGACCTTGTGTGTCTATTCCTGTCCATGAACAGAACTTGCTTAGCACTAAAGGAATTCTTCTCTTGTATCTAAGTAGTCATTTCAATACTGCGGTGGTTAAAGTAAATGTGCTATCTTTAATACTCCCACTTTTGCATCTTACGGTTATTTTGCTTTGATGGTGTCCATGAAGATCACCTATCATTCCTATTAGTCTTGCATACAAAAATTCCTTTAATATAACTTCCATATCGAATGTTGGGTGCATGTCCATGAACAACACCACTGCGCTGACCATCAGATGTGAAACGTGCGAACACATCACAGGGACACCATTTTTTTTATGCTTTATGTTTACAAGAAATTAATGTACATTCACTGCAGTTGAAATTTAGGGCGAGAACTTTGTTGGTAACGCTTTTTATTTCTGAGGCAGTCTGCAACTGAAGTGTGTCCTATTTGAATACAGTTTGGTTCTTAAGTTCCACACAGGAAAGCTGTAAGATTTAGCCTCATGCAGAAATAATCACGAACCTTCAACTTTCCACTGCAGAACCAGAGCATCACACTGTCTTCAGATGAGACGACGCTATCGGGATTTAATAAAACTTAGTTCTCGTTTACATTATATACAATTTGCTCTGTTAAAATCCCAATGAGGTTGAAATTCTCGAGGAAAAAGAAAAAAACATCTTTCAATAACACGCTAAACACGATTTTAAGACACCTGACCATGTCTTCCTGTTCGGAATAAGTGATTGACTGCCAGCATGCCCCATTTGTGTTAACTAGTCATTATTTCCCCCTTTATCCTACCTTGTGTGAGCATCTGTTTGCGTCTGCTCACTCCTTACTTTTGTTACTAAGTGCTCCGTTTCCACCTTGTACTACACCTAGTCACTACTATTATTAAAGACTGTTCATAGCAAGAGTTGCATTGTACTGAATGTTAACAGAAAAGCTTATTGTTCTGAATGTTCATAGACATAGAGAGAGTTGCATAACACTGGATGTTTTCTTGCAGAAAGAATTGCATATTTCAGCAGCTCATATTAATAGTGGTGTGAAGAACTGGTTCCAAACTGTGTTCAAATGCAGAGCAAGAGTTTTTTAAGTGTTAACCAGCTAAGGTCTCTCTTGGATAAGCATATTTACAACGTCAGATGAACGCATCAGTTCAAACTTAAATTCAGGCTATTCAGCTTGATAGGCCTATTCAGTCGTGGCGCTATCACCAGGCCTTGGAAAATATAAGGCTATCCAGGATCAAACCTCAAATGGTTAACATTTTAGAAGCTTTGTCTGTTGCATTTGGGCTCGTTTACCATCGAGATCTTTATAAGTCCTTTGGTTCTGTAGACTGTACTGGCTTCGCTTTCAAATCTCTCAGTATTTCTTGATCTGCTTTGTTTATAGTTTTCGTCAAACTCTCACCAATGACATATTTGTAAAACATGTACAAGAAAGCCATTTAAGAAAGTTTCATGAACACTGCTGTTAATGTCTGTGTGAGAGCATGAGGAATAAGGATATTAGAAGGGGAAAAATAATTCCACTCAATGATTTTGCTATCTAAAATCTCACCTGAAAAACATTTTATAAAAATTGTCCAAGTGGTACTTCCACTTGTTTTAGGATTTTGGTGTCTTAAGTGTATAAGGTTTCCAATGTGCATCTGTTCACCGTAGTCTCAATTCAAGACCTAACGGTCGCAACATCTCTAGTGATCATAAAAATTGCGCCAGATTCCTGCTCTTTTTCATATTCCCTCCACATCTACTCAATTTTGGTGAATTTGGGTAATTTTCAAGATCTCTAGACATGTCTGTAATCGTCAGATGTTGACGTGCGCACACAAGCATGACTGCAGACAAACGGCTGAAATTGTCCATGTACGATGTATATCTGTAGTTTTATATTTATTGCTTTGTAATGTCACTGATTCGCTTAATTGGGGGGAGCAAGAGAAACAATTAATCATCTTACGTTTGAATGTCCATTTTACGAAGATTTTAGAAACTTATTCTTTAAGGATCTATATGAAATATGTATTAAGCTCGGTAAAGATGGCTTAAGCGAGACGATTCGTCGGGAACGGAGCCGTCCCGCTTAAGCGGGTTTCACTGTATGTGCCAAAATGTTAGCCTCGATATGGAAGACCATGTATGCATAATTATGTGCCAATTATTTGCCCTTTTATGGAAGACCATGTATACATATGTGCCATTAAATTTTACCTTCTCCTCGTGCAACACCAGTGACTTGTTACATGAAGTCACACCCAAAGCTACTACTCGTATTTATGTTGTGACTTCATCATGTAATAATCCATTGGTGTTTCAGGGCTGGAAGTAAGAAAGTGAATGGTTTGTTTATGCAAACATGGTGTTCCGGAAAACAGGCAGGTTGTAATGCTGCCGATGTGCGAGTGCTTTTATGCTATTATTAATTTAGAGATTCCTGTGGCCGTATGCATAATCCATTCGTTATAAACATGCGGCCACTGATGTTGAAATTATAAACCCCTTCAGAAACCAAAGCCAGTGTAGATATTTTGCGATAATGAGGCATGTGGACAGTCTTTAGAACTGGTTAGTTCATATTTATGATAATGCACAATTAAAGTCACAGCTGTCAAGCTCATAAACATCATCCGCATTTCTGTAACACTTTGATATTTCTGTAGATGCCATGTGTCATGAGTGTCACTCTTAAAAAAGAGTAAATGTTATTTTTGGTTGGTAAAGCTGAAGTACATGTAAATTACAAACCTACACTGATACAGATATAAATTGTGTTGGCTGCCTCGAATGTAGAGGAGTTAAATATTCTTGGACTTCACAAAGGGTAAATGCGCCGTCTTAGGAGCAGTCAAAATATAAACGCGCTGTTGCGTTAAACTGAACATTCTTATTGTACATTTAATTCTATACACCTTACTTGCAGTGAGTTTTTGTGTTTATGAAACTTGCTCAAATTCATCTATAGATGTAAATTAGCATCCATCCTTGGCCACTCTGGGCAATTTTCATAAACACTGATGCAGTGAAACCAAAATTTGTTGCGATTCCTGTTAAAAAAAGTACTGAATTTGTGAGGAATTCAGATTTCATTTTTCTGTAACTCATATGTAATGGACATAGTCCGGCAGTCGTGCAGGTTTTTTTTTTTTTTTTGGTTGCAACTGTTACTGTTGACAATTGGCCACTTTCCACCCAAGGAAAAATTTTATTAAGTCGGCGAATGTAGATGATCTTCATGATTTGTACATGCACAATATGGAAAAGGGGATGAAACTCATGTAATAGCGAAAAGCAAGGCTATCGTCTGTCTATGTATCAATATTGTGGTCTAGGGTGAGGCTACCTTGTAGCCATAATCGTACATTCTTTAAGATATTTGGCGTCTGTTCACTTTTACATTCCATGATCAAAACTTTGTTAGTGTGCTTGAAAGTCACTTAAGGGTGTCTCCATTATCGTCACACAAGAGTGAGTTTCCTGGACATCAGACAAGATTTTGACCATGAAATGTCGGTGAACTTTCGGCTTATTGTATACGTGGTGCTAAAGATTACACCGAACTTAGTAGCTTAATTTGTGAACCTACTTGTAATTTCCCAAACTTTGCTTCCTAATTTGGTTTTGTTGTCGTAAGTGAACAATTAAAGTTTGAGCTAATGCATTGCATTACGTATTGTCTATAAAGCGCTCATAGCCTATTTGTCCTTTTACGGAGAACATTGTATGCACATGTGCCACTCACTTTGAACTACTCCCAATGCAACATTGACTTGCTACGTGAAGTCTCAGATATTTACTAATTTTCCTGCGACTTCAGGTAATAATTCAATGATGTTCTAATGCAACTGGAAAAAGGTGAGAGGCTCAGGTATGCCTGGTCGGTATTTTGTATTTTTTTTTTGTTCAGAATCTGGATGAAAAAGCTTAGAAAAACACATTTACACGGACATAGATTTAGTGTCTTGTTAGCTACTTCGAGTAAAGGGGAGTTAATTACACAAAGCGTATTTGGGTTTTGAGTCGTTCGGTACAGTTAAAATTAAAATTTGATAACTTTGGATTTTCCAGCTGTTGGGTCCATTTTAATTTATGCAACACTGTATCCTATGTACTTCACTTGCAATAAATTTTGTGTTTATGAAACTCGCCTAATTCATCTGGAGATGCAATTCCGCATCCTTTTTTGGCTACTTTTTAGCGATTTTCATAAACACTGCCAGGGAGAGCAAATGTTTTAATTCTTGTGAATAGAGCCGTTATCTTGTCAATAGTGCTGTGTACTCATACAGGAATCAAATTTTAAGATTTCATTATTTTTGCAACTCATTTGTAATGGACACATGTTTATTCTATTTTTTTAGCTCATGCATGTAAATGATTTTCATGATCTGTACATATTTAATTCTACAATAGCGCGGTATTATCTTGTCTTAGCCTCGCAAAGCGTAACTGCGCTATTCATAACAATATTTTTTTGTGTGGATGGTCTGGTTTGGCTTTGAGTGGTTAAGAAAATATGGTACCTCTTTAGTGTAAACATGTGTTTGAAAAAAAAAAAAAAGGTTGATTTAAGTAAATACAAAAATCGCTCTTCCTCTTAGTTATTAATCGTACTTTCTGCGTGTCTTCAGCATATTGAACTCTAGTCCATTATCAGTCACACAAGTTAGTGATTTTCATTATCAGCCAGTTTTAAATAGTGATAATTTTACCTTGGGTTTTGTATTGACGTTGCTGGCAAATCTTTTGTGATTAATGCAAACTTTGTTTATTAATTTACCGTTGTAGACATAACTAAAGTTGATATGAATGCATTGAACCAAATGCACTCCACAGTCCGTTTATGGGATTAGCACTTCTCGAAACTTTAATTATGACTGCAATGGTAGAGTTAAGAAGCAAAGGTTGCACTGATTAGTATTAGGTTTAAGCAGTTACGTCGCTCACAAATCGCAAGGAATGCACATATGTTGTAAACTACAATTATTTTGAGAACTTATGCATCAACGTTGGCATCTCTTACCATCGTAATAATTTCATTTTAACTCTGCATGTTGAATGCTACTAAGGTTGCATTCAGCACTTATGCACTTATATTCTTGCGATGGCAAAAGATCTCATCGCTAATGCGTAAGCTCTCAATTGGTGCGATTATTGTTCTCAAAAATCATCCGAAAGGCATTCAGTGTTCACACACCCTTCAAGCCTTCATTAAACAACCCAACGGCCAACAATTTGGTCGATTTTCGTGCACGAAAGACACTCATTACGCATCGTGTCTTGTTTGAAACAGAAATTTGATGCCTTGTTTTCGAACATTTCTAAGGGCAACATAATTATAACCCGTGGAATGTCATGTTTTGTTTGTTATACTTTAAAAATACTCATTTGTCTGAATACATCCTTTTACTCTTGTAAAACTGTAATTTAGTGAAATTTTAAAATAAATTGTACTTGAGTGAAATTGTATAATAAATTGTAATTGAGTTTATCATTTTCTAAAAGTATCTAGAGTTATGACTTTTTAAAGAAAAAAACACTGTCAAAGCCGTGGTGGTGGCAGGTGGTGGTGGTAGTAGTAATCATTTATAGATGGACATTCTGGACTGGAAGTGCGATAGGGCTGCAAAATGATTCCTGCTTCTTTCCATCCAGATATGATAGGAATGGCGCTAATACTGTTCAAACTTTGAAAGAAACTTGCTTTCATTTTTTACTTAAATTTTTATTAATCCAGGGACGGACATCTTCCATACAACTGCTTAAGTGCATACAATGAGCACTTCAATTTCGTAGTACACATAATATAATATTTACATATGTCTACATCAATGGCTACAACTCAGTCAGCACCACTATCCCCACCAGCATTGGTGTAATGGGTGGAAAGACATGGTGTAAAACTATACAATATTGATGAACAGTAATGTAGATGAACAGTATAAGAATTCGTCCAGTGGAAGCTGTACTATGAAGAGATAGAAAGAACGAGGTTATATTTGGTCGCTGTAGAGCAAGAGTGTACCACCCCACATTTGCCGTGTTCTGAGAAAATGAGGGGTCAACTTTGTTGTCTTTGAGTTATAAAAACCTGTAAATGAGAAAGGTTGGTGTTAAAACGTCCTTACAGACCCAAAATAACAATTTAACCGAAATTTATAGCATGATTGAGTCAATAAAGAATCCTTTACTGCCAAATCGCAAATATGTGGGATGGTTCACTCTTCCACTCTTGCTCTACGGCGGCCATTTTACCCTGGGGCAACAGGATCTCTATTTGAGTAGCAACTACAGGTCCGTAGCCTAGAGGCAATTAAATTATATCTTTCTTCAATCAAGTTTTCCTGCAGTCAGTGTTATCACGACTTCCGCTTGACCTCAAGTGTAATTTCTACGCTCCCGGATAATCGCAATCCCTTTGAATCGCAGCTTTCTCTATGTTCCCAAGGAGTTGCGGTTAATGGGGAGTCATTAGAACTGCAATTAATGGTACAGAAGTATGATCAAGCAATACTAGCCCTCATGAAAGCCTTTGACTGTTGTCCAGGTATATAAACGAATGTCTTCTGGCCAATATGATTGAAAACCTTGTCCATGCTGCCCCGCCCCTTGAAGGCGTTTTCTCTGGCCTGACTGGTGTTGGTTCTCGGTGCAGGGCGGGGCGTACCAGGCATGCGCTTGGGGTCGTGCATTAGGCGGCACATTCTGAAGCCAGTATCCAAGTTGTGATTGGGCTCCCCTTCAACTTTGACCCGAGGTACCGCCTTCGTTGACAGCTGACCCCGCCCATAGCTGTGGATGATGATGTTCATCCTTTTTCCTTTGTCCAGGTCTGCGTTATCTTCCGCTTCCGGTTTCACGCGAGGCTCGGGTTTCGGATTGGCTGGGTTCTTCCCGTATTTGTGAATCGTTTCGTTCATTTGTCTCCCTTTGCTGAGTTCAGCGATTGGCTCCGCCTCCAGCTTCAGTCTCGGCACGGGACGAGCAGAGAGTGGCTGAGTGCCATACTTGTGCAGCAGGTTGGACATCCTTCCACCCTGTCAAAGAAATCAACCATCATCATATCGTCGTCGTCTTTGCGAGCGCATCATCCTTATCAACACCACGATCATCATTACCATTATCAACATCATCATCATCATCATTAATCAATAAAAAAAGATGACAAGAAGGATGTACTTCTTACAGATGTACACTTATGTGTAAGTTTATTTGTATGAAAATTTTCGAACCTATAAAGTCCTTTCACAAATGTGACAAAACAAATACTGAAATACGAAGATAATTGCAAAAGAATTAAAGACATAGACCTTTTTACTGAGAGAAGACATAGAGCCAGAAAAGCAAGGACAGCTTACAACTGTTGCACGATTTATAGAGAAAATTGGGTGAGATCGAGTTAATAATGTGTGGTTCGAAAGTGAAGGTTTGCTGTTGATGAAGGAAAGTTAGTTTACAAACAGAAGCTTGGCTCAACACTTCAACAGATATGATACACTTTTAGTAGTTAACGTTTGGAGCACAAATTGACCTAAAAATGATTTGGGCAGATGTTCGGGTTCATCGGGCAGCTCAGAAAGCTTAAAGAACCCATAAAAGAACAAGAAAAGGACAAAATTATGTACAGGTCTATTATAACCAGGAGGAACTGACAGGGGAGACAGAGTGAGAAAGATCAGATAGTATGAAAGAAAAATCAAACCCACCTTGCTAACTTCTGCAGTGTCAGAGGCCTCTGGTTTCACCCTGGGCTGTCTTGGGGTGGGCCGGCTCCTGGCATATTCATTGACTATAATCTTCATTCGGGGGCCCCTGCTCACATCTGCCGTGGCCTCCGCCTCTGGTTTTACCCGTGGAGGGGCTGTGTGGGGACGTGGAGTTGCTGTGCCTATATTGATTATATGCCAATAGTTCAGTGCACCTTATAGCAACTCATCGGAATTTGATAAAAGAACAGAAAATGCAATAAATCCAGCGACTTTAACATAATAATGCAATATTCTTTACTTTGACAAACATTGGAATAAGACGGACCGTGCGGTTAAGCAGAAAGCGATTAAACGAAATAGCCTGTTTTATAAATGATGCCTTCTGCAAGGTATTTGGTAGTACAAGTTTGAAGGAATGTGAAGGCGCGAATGTTAAGGAAACATTAGCGCCAGGTGTTAAATAGTGATTGCAATAACAAAGAAGATGTAATTGTTAAGCATACTCGAAAGGCAGTTGAGATAATTTTGATGAAAATATCCAAATAACACGCTTTCCTTTTCTGTATTTCTCGATACACTCGTGCTTGTGCTCTTCATAATTTTAAGTTTATAAACTTTATTTCATCCTTGACCTGGGTATTCTGTTTGGAATTGCTGACTTTTAGTATCATAAAAATTTATGGGCAGGTACCGTTTTGCGACCTTGTAAGCCGATCGAATAAAACTGTTCAGTGAGATCGAATAGTGAATAGACAGTCAGGCTATGCAAATCGCCAACGCCCATTTCTGATTTATGACGTCATGAAGCAATGTTTGATACCTTTTCACTCAACGGGTGTGACTCTGACTTTTGCATAATAGTTATTGTTAATGAAATATAAAAACGTACCCTTTTCACATTTTTATTCAGCTTGTTCGAAAGTGAACTCACTGATAATATTACAGGTGTATATAAGTTTGACTCACCATTCACATTTCCCCGTATATCGTCTTGTCTTATCTTATCTTTTCTTTACACTGGTAGACTGTTGAGACAAGTTTCTTTCTTCATGTCCAAAAAAAAAAAAAAATTAAACAAGTCCAATGATGACCATGACGATGATAACAATGATGATAATGAGAACGATGTCCAGGGATACATGTATGTAACATTTCTCACCATTGAGCATTGGCGATACAGTCCCAAACCAGCCTAGCTTGTAGTTTCTTCTAGCAGAGGAGGTGGGGCATCTCGGGCTGGGTTTTGGGGTCTTGATAATCGGGGCCTTGTCGTCAAAGACCCTCTCCTTGACGGTCCCTTTGTTTTTGATGTAGTTGGGTTCACCCTCGGCTTTCACCCTCGGTCCTGCCCCTGGGGTGGGCTGTGCACCGTGGCCAGGGTAGGCAGGCATGCTGCGACCCACTGTCATGTCTGTGGAAACATATAGCAATAAATGAAAGGTAATAATAGTACATCTTCCTACAGAGCAAAGTGCAAGACTTCAATATGGTCCTCTATCTTATACGTAGAAACACACGAATAGTTTGAAAGACAGTTTCCAAGTCTGCAGGACAGGGTAACAGAATCCAATACAAGGAGATATTATTACTCCCCAAACTACGTACTGCCTCGTAAAAATGCAGTGGTTTTAATCATGCTTGATAGCAGTGCTAACTAGAAGAGCGCTTAGTACAAAGCACACCTCCTCCGCCTAAGCAAGACTTCACCTCAAGAACAAATGAGTTGACAGTTTTATGTAAATTATGTATGTATGCATGCAGAGGGAGGGGTTGAGGGGATGGGGGGAGGGGAGAGCAATCATTCTGTTTATGCCGGTTAGTTTTACGACACATTTAGGACATAAAATGCAGTCACGACACTGCACTCGTCGTTTTCATACGATTACGATGTGCCACAAATTGTACTGCAATCATTCCAATTTTAACAACCCGTCCATAAAATTTCATGCAAAGCAGTAATTCTATCGGTTTAGTTAGTGAAATAGCCCGTTAAAGTTCCTCGTGAAATATTTTTGGATCTATACCAACCAAACTTTAAAAGATCTAAATTAGATTCCTACCTACCTTTCCACCAAAATTCATGCAAATTGTGACACAACTAAATATATATTCTGCTTTGTAAAACACGTCATTTTGCTTTGAAATAAATCAAATTTAATAGTTTCAAACTCTAAGCTTCTACTAGGCTTTCAGCAAATTGGTTGGTAACTATTGGTAACTCGTAAGATACATATAAGATACAAACAAACAAACAAACAAACAAACAAACAAACAAACAAACAAACAAACAAATGAACAAACAAAAGCATAACATTTTGGAGGAGGTATTATCAAACTCAGGTTCTTATCACTTTCCCACCAGGGAAACCTTATGACTTCGAATCTCTGATACATGTTATTCATCAAAACTTCTTACTCGTTGTCATTTTAATGTTTGGGTCTCAAGTCCTTACAAAAGATCTCCTCACAACCATGACCATCTTACAGGCTCGAAACTGTGGACATGTGTCCTGGCACTTGAGTTCGTCAAGTCTTATACTGTATATTGAAGAAGAAAAACTGCTATGAAAAATGGTGAACGAAAGCCAAAAAGAGAAGAGAAACTCAGCATAAGAGGTACTGGTGTTTTTGTAACTAAAAACTTATTAAATAAAGTAAAACTTACTTCAAAAGTGTAATCCTCCTCGTTGAATGCAACAAAACAAATCTAATTTTTTTACCGGTATCAGCAGTAGCCGAATTCTGACTGCACCCAATACTAAGCTTACATGTTACAGACTTCTTCTGAGAAGGCCTTAGTGTCCAGACAAAACAACAGTATGACACAATCCCTTGCCTACAAAATTTTTATCAGTACAATTGAATTAAAAGCCGCTGAAATCTTCTTCTACAAGTGAGGCTAAAAAATCTAGTCCCAATATGCAATATTACACATAAAGCTGTCTATCCCCTTGCGGATCGATACAAAATCGATATGTGGTAGAGCTACAGGTTATCGATCAATAATCAATCAGCTCGGGGAGAGACAGGATTAAGCGGTTGGTGAATAGGTAGGTCACAGGTAAATAAAGATTAATGTGTGCACTGGAGTTTTCTTTTCATTGACACCAGACCAGGTCTAAGTGGCCAGCGAGAGAGAGAGAGAGAGAGAGAGAGAGAGAGAGAGAGAGAGAGAGAGAGNGAGAGAGAGAGAGAAAGAGAGAGAGAGAGAGAGAGAGAGAAAGAGAGAGAGTGAAATAGAGAGAAAAAGAGAGACAAAGGAGAGAAAAATGATGTAGGCGAGAACAAATGGAAGAAACATCCAACCATATTAGGTCTAGGCGGCCAGATAGAGAAAGAGAGAGAGAGAGAGAGAGAGAGAGAGAGAGAGAGAGAGAGTCAAAGGAGAGAGAAATGATGTAGGAGAGAACGAAACATCCAACCATATTAGATCGAGGCGCCCAGAGAGAGAGAGAGAGAGAGAGAGAGAGAGAGAGAGATGGGAGGGAGAGAGAGAAAGACAGTGAGAAAGACAGTGAGAAAGACAGAGACATGGGAGAGAAACACTGGTGTGGGAGAGAACAGAAGGAAGAAACATTCACATCATACTGTGTCTAGGCGGCCGAATAAAGAGAAAGAGAGAAAAAAAAAGAAAGAGAGAGAGAGATGGGAGAGAGAGAAAGACAGTGACTTGGGAGATAAAAATTTGTGGGAGAGAACATATGAAAGATATATATCCACACCATACTTGGTTTAGGCTGCCAGAGAGAGAGAAAGAGAGAGAGAGAAAGAGAGAGAAAGAGGGAGGAGAGAGAGAGAGAGAAAGAAAGAGAAAGAGGGAGGAGAGAGAGAGAGACATTGGAGAGAAAAGTGGTTTGGGAGAGAAGAGAATGAAAGCAACACTTGACTGAAAGCAGATTATTTACAAAAGTCCTAGACATCTAAATAATAGACAAATTATATTCTCACACTGGGAATGGCTTTAGTGAGTTTAGAACTTAAATTATAAGTTTTGTATTCAAATTGATACCTACTGTATACATTATTTAATTTTTTTGGCCAGGATCTAATGTTTGCGATTTCGCTAGCAGAGTTCCTCATCTCCTGGCAATAACCCTCAAGGGAAACAACTACTGTTATTTCTAGTTACCACCACCTGTTGTTTTGGACATCATCGATTGTCGTATATTTCTTTCGTTATTTGTACTGTGCACTTTCCTACATGTTCTGTACATACGTTGGAACTGGCAGCAGTGCCTATAATAAACACTGAATTTGAATTTATTAGAACGAAGAAGGATTGCCACATCTGCTTATAAAGTTATATCGGCAGTCCTCTGTCACTTGGGATTTCTACAAAACTATGCCCTCATAATCTCAAAAGAAAACCGTAGTGCTAAGGCTGGCGCAAATTAGATCCTGAAAGAAACACAAAAAAACCCCAAACATTTCCACAATACTTCACACAACTTGATATGGCAGTATTATTACCTTAGAAGGCCAGATCATTCTTAATTTTCTCAGTTTACTGTATGGTTTACAGAGCCACGTTAAAAGTTTTATAAACTATGACTCCTGGCATATAGACGATAGCTATCACTCTCCGTCACCGGATAGCTTTTCAGAAGATGGGCGCCTGAAGATAGTGTGAAGCAAATCAATATTTTCTCAAGTGTAGTTACAACACGGTCAGTTCACTGACATTTAAGTCGTCAGTTCTTTTCAAATGCGCTGTCATGTTTTAAAAAAAAAAAAAATTATCAATTGGGAAGAATTATAGTGATGACAGAGAGACAGAGAGAGAGACAGAGAGACAGAGAGACAGAGAGACAGAGAGACAGACAGACAGACAGACAGACAGACAGACAGACAGACAGAGGCAGTCAGTCAGTCATGCAGGTAGGCAGGCAGGTAGACAGGCAGGCAGGCAGGCAAGCAGGCAGGCAGGCAGGCAGGCAGGCAGGCAGGCAGATAGGCATATAGATAGCATGCAGCATGTAGCAGGCAGGCAGGCAAGCAGGCAAACAGTGGGCGGGCGGGCTGGCAGACAGACAGACAGACAGACAGACAGACAGACAGAAGACAGACAGACAGACAGACAGACAGACAGACAGACAGACAGACAGACAGACAGCCAGAAAGTCAACATACAGCTGGTAGCAGGCAGACAGACAGCTAGACAGTCCGACAGACAGACACATGGTGGGCGCTGGGTGGGCGGGCTGGCAGGCAGTTAGTTAGTTTGGCAGTTAGTTAGGCAGGCAGGCAGGCAGGCAGGCATGCAGGCAGACAGGCAGGCAGACAGGCAGGCAGGCTGGCTGGCAGGCAGGCAGGCAGGCAGGCAGGCAGGCAGGCAGGCAGGCAGGCAGGCAGGCAGGGAAAAAGCGTTTGGGGCTTGGCTCATACTGCAGTTACTGGCTTGTAAAAGCACTTTCGATTTGACGCCGAAATGAAATTATTCAGTTATAGCTTTTCCCTTTTCACACATACTCTGCATCCGTGTATGAAAGTCCTCGGAAATAAGCTATAGTATCTTGGAATATTGTCGCCATTTAACTTTGTTTTGGCTAGAGCTGTGTTACCTTGTACATGCTCATTATTGGAAGAGTGAGTAATACTACAAAAGCGAAGTAGAGGTTTACCGGCTTGGACCAGTTAGAAAAGGGTGTTTAGAAAATAGCAGCATAGTTCAAAGTTTCAACGGCTTTGCTTTTAGAAAGCTTAAAATCTGAAGCACAAACTAGGGATAACCCAAAAAATGAAATGGGACTAAACGCTGGCAGAACAATCTGGGTCCAGTTACCAACTTAAAACCCTTGTAGAGAACCATATGGTTAAACATGACACTTTTATTTACTGGTTTGTAACCTAGATCTCAGTCCCTCATATTGCGTCCCCAGCCTCTGATCAAAGCAAAGAGATCAATATATTATAAGAGAGAACATGTGGATCACTGATCATTTTGAATCAATGCGTAAATATTTTATTTGGCACAATGTCCAACGGTAATATGGCACTCGTGTGGCCAAGGCATTGCTATAACGATATTAACACTGTAGTTGAATATATTGTTATTATGGCTTCTGGAATCTAAATCATTCGAGAGTGATTTTACAGTTGTCTCAAAAGTAGTACCACACCATTTGGCACTTTGTGTAGTCTAATCGAAAAATCTGTTTAATCGCTGATATTATGTTCTTGTCCCGAGTCCCAGAATGTTATTTTCTATATATCAAAGTTTACTTATTATTAGCTCGAACACCTCCCAGGCTCTAAATTATGAACACGCCCATGGAGTTCGAGCTCGTGAGGTTTTACTGTATTTGTCTGCTATATAGGCTTTCCTAGCGACCTCCTATCATGTTAAGCTGATTTTTTTAATATAAAGAGATAATTACAATTAGCAATGCCAGATTAGATCTACGTATGACTAAGTTCAAAGCTATATAAGTTACAGCTTGGAGGTCTCACAGTCCACAAGGGTCTCAGAATTTCAGATTTTTAAAAAACTATTTTAATAAGGAAAAGAAAAGGGGGAAGGATGATATGATATAGACGCCTAACCTATAAATGCAGTTATTTGAAAATAATATGAACTTTTTGACTTTAAATAACTTGTTATGAAATATTTTAAATATATATATGAGTCTTCAGCTTGTATGTGGTGTAGACGTGTAGTAAGGTCTTCATTTTCTATGCACCTTTTCTTACTCCTAACACGTCTTCTGGTTTCCGCCTGTTTTTTTAAAATATTTTTTGTTTTGTTTTTGACCAAGGGCCTCCTTGCTATATTTAGGACCTCATGACGTCTATATTATATTATAAAGCTGAAATGGTAAGGAAAGTGGAAGGCCCATTTGATAATAATGATAATAAATACCTGAGCTCATTTTACATATCGACACAGAAACTAAACAATCTGCCATCTTGATTTGCTATAGACTATACATATCTAAGTAGATTTAAGTTGCTTCTTGTATGCTAATGAGTGTATTGTATGTATGCCCATTATGAATAATGACTTGTACTTCTTCAAACCGAGCCACATTTAGAATTTTATTCTGTCTTCTGATCCTAATGAACATTTGTGCTGAAATTATTTATGTGTAGTATATTATTCCACCATTGCAATATTATAAGTTCATGTTCATTAGGTTTATAATATTGATAAATATACATAATGTCCACGATTGAGATCACTGAGAATTTATATTTATTGGTCTATGTCAGCTACACACAATTCGTAAAATTGCATGTAAAAGTGAAATGAAAGGAGAGACGGTGAGAGAGAGAGAGAGAGAGGAAGAGAGAAAGAGAGAAAGAGAAAGAGAAAGAATGTGTGTGTAATAAGTAGGAGAGAAAGAGAGAGAGAGAAAGAAAGAAAGAGAGAGAGAGCGAGAGAGAGAGA
>JAWQUT010000149.1:417385-427627 GCA_033807755.1 Ellobium chinense | reverse complement strand
GGGGGGGGGGGAAGAGAGCTGTGTTGATCTCAGCAGTGTTCAAACCAACAACAATAATAACAACAATATTACGGCAACAAAAACAATAACGACAACAACAACAACAACAACAACAACAACAACAACAACAACAACAACAACAACAACACCCTCATCATCACCATCACCACCACCAACAAGCAACAATCATAAGAGAAGAAGAAGATAAAGAAGAAGACAACGAAGAAGAAGCAGGACAGCAACAACAATAACAATAAATATGTGCAATAAAAAATTCTTATAATTTGGACAATAATAATTTGGACCTCTTTATGCAAAAATGTAGTGCTACATAAAATTGGACGATAATAACAGGACCCATAATTCTCACCTCCAAAACTTCCGGTTTCAGACTCAATGGCTTAGCAGACCGAAAACTTTTGTAAGCTTGGATACTAACTTTCACTGTATTGCTATTACAGTCTGTTGGATTGCAATTTTTATGCGATATCCGTAGATAGTTTTTCCACGACGACATTCATCTTGGAGATCAGGTATGCATGATAAGGGCTTAATTTATTTCCCAAGTGGTTCGATGGGGGTTGTTAGTGTCACAGTGTGTCTCTTCTAAATCTCAACTGTTGTTGTCAAAATGTTGTGGTCTTACCGAGGTATCGTGCTGTATGTAAGGTACCAGTTAGTGCTTTTAGGACGCTAACAGAATTCATCTAATTATTTTGTTGCACAATAACTAGACTAGTGTGGACTGCCTAATTTGAAGCTAGACCTACAATATTATTTTATTCAGTATTTCACCACACTGTTTAACAGTGTTTAAGACCATAGTGTCCATGATGGACCATAGTCAGCTGTTGATTGTCTGGGCACATGGTTTATTTCTCTATCTCTAGTGTTAACAATCTCTTAAAAAATAAAAAAAAAACTTTTATGGAAAGAAAATACTTCGTCTTTCATGAATGTATGTAGTTTGGCTCCATTTTGAAATACATATTTTGGGAAGTCCGGGAAGGTTTAGGCTTAGGTGGTCAGACACAGGTTGTAGCATGCACACAATACATATGTAGTAGTACCAGTAGACTGTAATAATGGTATATATAGAATCAAGACTAGATGTCTGACTCTAATGACAGAGGACCTGCCTGGCCTGGGCCTTGTGGCTTGCATAAACATCATCTTAGACTAGATCTAATTTAGATCTACTCAAGACTAGGTTAGGGCCAAACTGAATTTTAATGGAAATGCTTACAGAACAGCATTGCTCTTCAATTGATTCAGTTCATTTATTAGTCACAGGTTAACAACAGCAATATGAAAGGCTGCTGTGCTCATATGACTATACCATTAATGAAAAAAGCATTTCCAGCAGTCTCGATAACCGGGTCGCTCCTCTAGTATACGATTTGTTTTTCTTGCCACTTAAGCTAATTCTACCTTAAACTATATACATCATTGTGGTCCAGTTAAATAATTGCAATTCAGTGCCTATGATACGTGAGTGAAATCTGCTGCAAAATATGTTTATGGGGGTCAAATTTGCCATCTAAACACTCTCTTTACTCAGAACTTCATGCACTTTTTTATACCTGTTGCTAAATGGGCATATATGTATGCTTCCTAGACAATATATATAATTATTAAATGATGGTGAAGAAAAAAGAAAAGGGTTGTCTGTGGTATGCCCAGGTGGTTATTACATTTTATACCTTTATTGACATTAACTCTTCTAGCACTAGGGTTGGATTTAATTGCTCTTGGTACTATCTATGCATGAAGTGAAAGTTGACTTCACTTGTCTCGCCCCACCCAACCCAGAGAAGATAATGCCATCAGGTATCAAAGCACTTGGTTAGCAGTACCTGGGGAGGAAATAACATAGTGTAATGCACAGATGCCACTAGGTGTTCTTGCTATGCTCCTTTTACCGTAGTTCAGATCTTTGTACATCAACTGATGACTGAGAAAAGAAAATTAAATGATGTTTTGTGAAAAAAAGACCTCTTGCTGGACATACTTCATCACATCATTGGCTGTATGATTAACTTAGATTAAGACCCAAATGTGAATAATAAAAATTACTTGCTTTTCCTTTTTATTTCAGTGCTGTGTCAGTGAAATCATCTCTTTTATATTAAAGTCATAAAATTTTCTTTAAGTCATGTGGAATATGATGATAGATTTACACATTAAACTTGATGGTCTTGTGCTCGGAAATTCAAAATTTCTCCAGAAAATGACCATACATACCCTGTAGGTTAGTTGATGTTCAAATTTTTCATGATTTTATTTTATAATCATAATCATATATTATATTTATATCCGCACCAGTTCATGCTTTTCAACTGCCTATGACAAATAGGGCTCAGATGTTTTGACCACCATAAGCATATAGTGATTGTATAAGTTATCATGAGTCATATGGTACCATTTAGTGATTTACATATATCTGTCAGGCAGTCAACAATATCTTAGTTGCCTGTGAGTCTCAGAAGCTATTTCCTGACCTGCTGCAACAAATATGGTTGGGGAAAGAAAAATAGTAAATGTATGTTTAGGCAGCTATGAGGATTCAGACAACATAAAGTTAGGAAAGAAGGATGGGTTGGATGGAGGGGAAGAGGCAGATTTTGATTGGATGGGGCAGCCGATATGTATGGATGCAGAGGGAAGGATTGTAAAGATATCAGTGTGCGTGGGAGGGGCTGGTAGTGTGTTGTTACCCATTATTCTTTAACAGGTCTTTGTCAGTTACTGTGTAACTGAATATGACAGTAACAAAATGTGTGGTGGGCTTAGTCATCAGAGCTGTTTACAAGGATAATTGATCTGACTCTTAATTAGCTGATTATTCACTGCAAATTGAACACCAGTTTATAGTTAAGTCTCACTGTCTTAGTAAACTTTTTTATTTTCATTATTTTTAGCAAGAAGCTCGCAGGGTTAAATTTTGCTGTTTACTTAATATCATAATCGAGCAGTGCATTACTGAGCCTGGTAAAAGGTGGGCTGACTTTGATCAGCTGACGTGATCTTCCATAAAGGGAAAGTTCAAGCTCTTCATTATCTTATTCATAAGATGAATAAGAGTCCTATACAGGTTTGGAATCTGGGTCAACCATATATAGTTTGCTGACATGCCTGTAGTGTATGACATTTGTATGGTGGTAAAAGGTTTGGGTTGGTCATTCACTGTACACCTGAGAGGTGATTAAATTGATAAGAATGAGGTCATGGAGAATGTCTTTCTTTATCAGTATGCATGCAGTACAGGATGACCCTTGTGTGCTATGCTATGACAAAACACCATGCAAATGATTTCTCCAGGTCATATGAGTTTGAGGAGACATTCCCTCATTGTCATAATTTTGAGAAAAGATCTGTAAACTTTTACAAAAAAAAAAGGATTTAAAATTTTCACCAAGTAATACAAACTGGAGTTCAGGAAAGAAGGGAAGAACGGCATGCATTCAATGTATTTTTAAGGGGAGGTTTGGAAATTCAAGGGGCAAATCGCTTTCAATATCATGTGGTCTAGAGAAAATGCTGGATGATAAGCAAACAACAGTTGTAGTGTTTTGTTGTTGGAAGGCAGCTTTCAGTTATTGCAGCTTGTACTTTGGCCCTTCTCCCGTATTGTTTCAAATGTAAATAAAGAGATAACACAAACCTGTGATGAGGTGTAGTAAACCCACTGATAAACAAACTAAGCGAAATGAAATGTGTACTTCTTAATTTAGTAGTCTTGATTTAATATATGCTAGATAAAATGAAATCACAAAGGAGAGTGCAGGTTTGCTTGATTTATTTGAAGTGACTTTTAGGAAGGACAAAGGCATTTAGAGAGACGTGCAGTATTCTGAAAACACAGTGCACAGACAGGGATTGTAGATTATGTATCATGCCTAGAAAAAAATAACAATTACACATCCTACATGGGTTCTGATTTTAGATCAGGTTTGCATTAAATTTAAATATACATCACTCCAAGACTGGAATGACAGAAGTGCGGATTACTTTAAATTTTCTTTTTGTTAGTTCCTGAAATTATTACAAAACTGAGTACTGCTTTCTCTGGTTGGTTTTTCATGCATGTAAACAAAATCGTCTGAGTCCCCTGAACCAAATAAAAATTTTCAGATGGAGGGAGTGGATTCTACAAGTCACTGTTAAGAAGAAAACCGCCTCATGCCTGTTATAACAAGATGAGGAACTGGTCTGGAATTCAGTTGAGCTACAGTTTTGTTGCCTCCTTAATAATTGTGCCTAGGTTTTATGCTAGGCATATTCTTTCCACTCAGCACCTAATCTCACTGAATGCTTTGCGTGTCTCTGAGTTATAGTTTTTTGTGCATAAAATCGTCTGGCGCCTTCCAACAGAAAGGCTCATCTTGGTTTTCCTGTAGAAAAAAAATCACATTTTTGCATGATTCTGATTGATGTGTCAATATTTATGTCCTAACACAATTTGTTTGCAAAACTATAACTGCCTGTGATGAAGTAACAGAAATCAGACACAAATAAAGATTTATATTTTCAAAGATAGCCACTCAGTTTTCTTAGAGACAGCTTTGGTAAAGAGAGATCCTTTTGTCATAACACTTTAAAATGTGTAAGGAAAGATTAAAATATTTGTTTTTTAACCTGACTCTAATGCAAGGATAGGAGAGGAAAGGTAATAACATTTTTTTCTCTTGTTGTTGAACAATGAATTTCAGAAATAATGAGATGCAACACTGTTTATGCTTAGCCTTCTTGGCGCCAGCTGCGTATTTCAAACTTCATTGTTGTTTTAAGTAGTGAATGCAAATTTATATAATAGAGCATGATTTAATGGGATTAAGCTTACACTTTTGTTTCCTTGGCACACTGACTTGTGAAAGTTAATATTCGTTGCATTATATTGCAAAACAGCATTTATAAGATCAAAGAAGATGTGTTTAGCATTCCCATTATCCAGTTTTGCCTTCAAGCAACTTTTAACTTGTCTTTTTAACTTGAACAAATAATTGCATTTGGTTTTGTTTTTTACCAGTTATCAACTTTAAGGGATTTTTATTTTATTTTGCCAGTTGCTGCTGCGTGTTACATCATGATCAGAATTTCATCTTGAAATGAAATTCAGTTAACATTTTTGAGTTATAAAATTCAGTCAGAAATTTTTCAGGAGTGAAGTCAAGACTTTGGTCCTTTTTTTTTTTTCTTATTAGGTAAACAGCAGTATGACAGATCTGTTTGCTATGACTTCAGTATAAGTAAAAAACACTTTAGCATAAGCAAGAGACAATTGATTTGTGTGTGCATGACCTGAAATATGTTTGAGTTTTTACTTGCCGGGGTCCTAATCTGTGTCAAGAGGTGAACATGGAGATCAGTTCTCGAATGTCAGTGAAACAAGCTTGCTTTAATTCCCTGCAGTGAAATGAATAATTCAGTAGTGCCTTCAGGCAAACAAAATTAGGGAGGAATATGACTGGTAGTTTAAAAGAAACTGCAATTAAGATACCTGCCTTTATGGTGTTGAGACTTGCTTATTTCATTTTGCGTTGAGGGGTTAGGGGTCAATTTCTGACAATAGTACCAAAATGTGTAGCAATAGGTGAATTGTCTTTTGAAAACAGATCTTTCACAATGTTAAAAAAAAAGATCCACCTAGACATGTTCAGTCTGATACAAATTTCATATGTAGCTGCTTATAATCTTAAATTGTATCCATCCATATGATTTACAACTGAAAGAATGTCAAATATCATCCTTGGTGCCAGCTCACATTCTTCTCAGAAAATATGGTCAACTCAGCTATTGTACAGTATTTGCGGTTCCTGTAGACCATCTAAACAGCTTTGTGTTATTTAAAAATATGTGTGATTATGCAGGAGATGCAATTACATGGGGAGTGGAATCTAACTATACTGCATGTTTTATGTCAGCAGGTTGACCGCTGCACCTCAAGGACTTAAGAGATGACCATGGGGGAGCCCCAGGACTCAGAGAAACTGTTTGATGATGTGTATGAGTTCTGTGAGACCATTGGCAAGTGAGTACAAACTACTCTCTATGGCATGAAAAGACAATGGAACCCTGGTAACACATCTACTCTTAAGACCAAACACTTCTGGATGTGTTACCAAACGGAAGTATTACCCAGACGTATTAGAGGGTCAACAAAACAGTCAGCTTTTGATTTGGGAGTGTACTTAGGTGGAAGAGATGTTTGATTGTTTATATTTATGTTTATGTTTATGTTCATAAGGTTCCATTGTTTTTGAGCCATGTCACTCAGTGCTATTTCCATCTTTAGTGAAACTCTGACTTAGGGGAAGGAAGAGAAACAAATTCTCTTAAAAATCAAATAATTGCAGTCGCAGAAGAAAAAAACCTTCCTATAACATGATACTGTACATTTATTCAACTCTGAACATACTTTATGAATGATATTATGTGCTCTGAGACACTGTAATTATTTTCATTTTTAATGGATATGGATACCTTTCATTTCAATAATTCGTGCATTTTTGACAGCAATAACAGTCTTGAATAAACAACACTAATAGCGACAATTAGAACCATTATAATTGTTACAGTGTCATGGCAGAAACAACATCAGTGCCATCACCACCACAACCATCATCATCACCATGACCACTACCGCCACCACCACAACTATCTCCATTACCAACAACAAGAACAACAACAACATTGTTATCAGCATTACCTTCAGTTACTAAAAAACTTTCTCAACCACATGACAACTGTACTGTATTTCATCTGTGTTGATGAATAAGTTCGTTTTCCGTTCAAAGAGGGTCTGGAGAAAAGCCAGGAAACCTAATTCCTCCTAGAATGTTTCGGATCTTATTTATTATTATTATTTCAGCTCAGACATGAGCTTTGATAATGCTGTGGAACCTTCATAAAATTGTGAACAAAGTAACAGCAGTATTTCTATTTGACCTTATATGTGACACGACCTTAAGTGTCAACACAAGCGATCAGTGCATGTCTCCACTCCTCTCTTATTGTCTTTACTGTTATTATAGTGCGTTCAGAAACTCGTGGCCGCTGTAAAATTTGACAATTGAGCCAGACGGTTTTTAAGATATCACATTTCAAAGAGGGTTGTGAGTTTCCGAACGGACTATAGTTACTTAGGTCCAATATGAGACCATGACCTGATGTGCGTTTGATCTCATATTATTTTGTTGAAAACATTTTTGCTGGTAAATATTTGTGCAATGGAATAATGTCAGCAGAAAGCTTTCAGTGAAGATGGTATTTGTAAAGGTTACAAATATAAAAACATATCTTCTTGGTGTATCCAGATACTATTGTCAACATCATCTCCCTTTAATCTCTTCCTTTGCATTGTACCTCCGCGCTGATCAGTGACTGTCTTCCACTTTCTACTCTTTTGCTCTGTCATCGGAGATTCCTGCTATTGCGTCTACTGACTTTCAGACGACCCGGTTATAGCGAAGGTCTTTACTTTTTCTGGTGGTTGATCGTTATCCTTGCATACCTGTGAATATTTTGAATGGGTTAACGTTTGCCCGCTCTTTCATCGAATGTGTTTAGCACAGAGATTGTAGTTTACCTCTCCTTGATCAAAGTAAAACACTTCAAGAAATATTACAATGCAAACAAAAACATGTCAACGCCATGATATTTAGGACAGCAATGATTTTGATGGTTATGTGGATACTTGAATATTGTGTGTTCATTTGTATTAGAAAATTTACACTAGAACCTCACAACCATTTAGTAGGACACACACATCAAAAATAATTTTCCGTTTTTCAATACTTTTTCTCTCTAAAAATTATATATATATGGTGCCCACCGATTCAATTTTGCTAAGAAAGAGCATCGTTCTGTTACCGTGTGCGTATGTAATATGACGCAAGAAAGAGAGCTAGAGTTTGGCCCTTGCATAAAGTTTGATGGTGTAAGTCAGAACAAGTATTCTGCATTTTTATTGCCTCAGCATGATTTTGTTTGGCATATCTATTGTTCACAGAGGAATTAAAACATTCATACCAACATGCTATCACCCGTCCGCAGAGCACTGGCTAGACGGCTTGGCCATGTGGCAAGAACGTATTTGACGTAAGCTTATGGCCGCCACGCGCGCAGTGGTTGTAACAATTCGGACTTTGGGTAATATAACCCTGTGGGTTGTCTGGGGCCAGCAGAGGCGTCATATCATTATGACAGATACTTGAAAGACTGTTTNCGAATTCGATCTCCTGGCCTGCACATTGCAGAACGCCAGTCCCCTTGCTATAAATTATATATCACGTTGAGAGTGCTTTTGGAATGCTTTTCGTTCACATTTTCCTCAGTTCACCCGTCTGTAAAATGCTTACGTGGCTGTAGGCAGTAGGAGACATTTTCAGAATTCTAGAGATCAGTGCCTGTAAATGCCAGCGGCACTGTAAGCTCTCCAGAGAGTTGACGCAGTGCAAGAGTGATCAGGCCTGCCGGGGTAATAATAATAGACTAGTGTGAGCGGGCATTAGACTGGATGCGAGGACTTACAAAGCGCATTTTTGTTATTGTCAGTTTGTATATATAGGCCTGTACGTGTATTTTTGTACCAGCTTTTTCTCCTGAACCCAAATACTTCATACATTCGACTTTCCGAGCGGGTGTCTAAAATTCGAGTTGATGAAGTGCTGTTGTATCTATCACTGTTATTACATCTGTATTTTGGATTGCTTGACCCTTAGGAAGACAGGTTTGCTCCCAAAGATGAATTAAAAAAAAATCCTTCTTCTCCTTCTCCATGTGTTGTTTGGTTTGAAACCTTTCAGTGAAGTGAACTCTGTGTCGCACATGCCAACTTTAATCCACCTTGCTTCTTCCATCTCCATCAACTGATGTAAACTGCAGGACGCGGGGTGCTTCAGCCCCCCCCCCCCTTTTTTTCTTTCTCCCTTCTATCTACTGATTTATCTGCTTGACGAGCTTTAGCAAATAGCAGAAAATTAAATTGCAAGAAAATCTGATCAACCAACATTCGTTATGGGTTCCAGAACTCAAACCGTCAGAACGAGTTTGTCGATACGGGTGAGATGGGTGAGATAACCATGTTGGATAGAGTGATTGTTTCGAAGATTTTTTTCCCCTTCTCTGAATTTTACTGGCTTAGCAATGCGGGAATGGATGGGGGTGTTGGTGGGGGTTTGGGGAAGGAGAAGGGTGTACTTGATCGAGCTCAGTGGTTAATAAGAAGATTTTTTTTTTTTCTTGAGGGGGAGGTGGGTAGGTACTTACTGCAATGATGTGTATACGACCATTGAAGGCAGAGGGAGATCAGTGAGACAGAGAGGATGAATGTTTGTCCCTTCGTCCCCCTTCATACTAAAACCCTGCGACGAGATCGTTGTTACTCAGTACCACTTTGAACACCTACCAGTAAATTTATTGGGCAATTTAGAGAACACATAAGAACACATTCGAGTTTTGCTTAAATTTTGATGAGTTGTTCTACAATGTTTATACTCCAAGAAGCTAGAGGGAAAAAAATGTCTTTAGCAGTTATACCAGCTTATGGCCACAGCAGAAAATCAACCGACTGGAGTAATACAGGCAAGAATTTCATTGAGACTTAAATGAGTTGGAAATGGTGATTGGGATGAGAAAACGACTCAGTTTTGGTTTCATGTCTGTTCTTTCATTATAGAAAGACGGCCAACTTTCCCAAAACAAGATCAGAGCATCTCAGCATCGACATTTTCAAAGAAAGATCAAATTTTGCAATTGTTAGAGCAAAGGGTGTTGTTGTATCCCTTTCTTTGTCTCTCTCTCCTTTTCTCCTTCCATCTTTGTGTGACTCCCTCTCCGTAGCACTGTTCAACTTCTGTGCTTGGTTCATGATACCCTTTCTCTTCCAAACTCTCTCTCTTTCTCCTAAACCCACTTTCTCACAGTCCCTCTCTCTCTGTTCTGTCTTGGTGCCAAATAGCCAGCAGAAACCACTTCAACATCCTTCCCCCTCCCCTCCCGCGCACTCACAGCGGCGGCACACTCTGAAATATTTCTACGATCAACATCACCAATACAGGGGCGGATCCAGGAAACAAAAAAAAAAGCGATGGGGGTTCGCCTGACATCACTGGCCCTTTCCTAAATATTGGATAAACAATCTTATAAATAAATAAGTAAATGAATAAAGAGAGAGAGAGAGAGAGAGAGAGAGAGAGAGAGAGAGAGAGAGAGAGAGAGAGAGAGAGAGAGAGAGAGAGA